>JAQGAW010001405.1:0-19316 GCA_034698025.1 Phthiracarus crinitus
TAAACGGAATATGAACTATAAGCAAATGTGTTGAGTAATCAGCGCAGAACAAGACGTGAGACTTTTGGGTCGCTACAATATAGAAATAATCAATTCAGGAGTTAAAAGAAGGGTCAATTATTTAAAATAATGCCTAATTCTTGATTGATGTCCTTTTAAGGAGTTTTGACAAGTTTGTACTAATTATAATAAATATATCCATGCATTTAACTAAACATATTACATCAAAGTTATGAAAATTTTACTTAATTAATTTCCATCAAATGTGTCACTTTTAATACCAATGCATAATATACTGAAAATAGACACAAAAAAACTGTTTAAAAATTGAGACAAATAGATTCATAATTTTAATTTAGTAATACCTAAATGTTTATTGCGTTGTGATTTCTTATTTAAATCTGGTATAAGTAAGTGTATTATAAATGTATTCAATTCACAAACATGTCAGCCTTGATTAAAACGATAGAATACTAATCAAATTTAAACAAAAGTAGTAATTAGTAAATACCCTTATTTTCTGTTGATAATCCGCATCACTTAAATAAATTACTTTTTGTAATGAAATCATTGACCACAAAAAAATCCAAACTCCACGAAATAACCGCACATAATTTTGACGCATGTTTATTAATGTGTTTACTAATATGTGTTCATTTAGATATTGTAATATATGCAAGAATTATTCACTAAATGTAATAAAGTTCATAGAAACATGTTATCAATATTTTCGAAGTTATTGAATCAGCTGATGATTCTTATCTGAAATAAAATTTTGAAGATAAAATTATTTTTTATTTTCGCATATTAGCCGCACCATTCGCATAAGCCACTAATTTTCCTTGCATACAAAAAGCCACTAATTTTTACAAAATTTATACTTTTTTCTTAAGATAACCGCGACTTTATTCGCAGATAATTAGGTTAAAGTATTTTGCTTTTATTATTTTTAACCCATTTTATGAAATATTTATCATTAATTATCAAAATTTATATATGAATGCATTTAAATAGATTTTATAATCTCATTAACACGTACTAATCATTGTAACACATTTTTACATGTTTTGAACTATTTAGATATTAAAATTGAAGCACACAGTCAAACAAAATTTAATTTTGCCGATATAAATGAAAAACTATAATTTAACGAAAAAAATATTTACATTCAAAATAAACACATTATTTTTTTATTGTTAGGAGTTTATGTGTTAAAGATATTAATTTTTCAGTGAATAGCCTTCTATGTTATTACAAATACGTTTAATAGTGAAAAGTTTAAACAACTTCAATATATTTATCTTTATAATCAACATCTGGAAAATGGTTTAAAATCTAAAAATGATCAAAAATTGGCAAATACTGAGCTTGAAATTTAGAATAAGCTGAATCTGAAGCTTGAGCTTCAAAGTAATAAGGTTGTGTTTGTTATATAAATGCATGCAATACTTCATTAATTACCGAATTGAAAAAAATAATTATATAAAGTAGACTCCCAAACGGACCCCGATTTATCGGACCCACGCGGGTCCCCGACGATTTCCTTTGGTCGGGCCGGGCTCGGGCCTAAAACTATAAAATGTCGGGCCGGGCCTTGATTTGAATATTTCAAGGCCCGAACCACCCCTTAAATTAAAGTATTTTTCTAATACTTTTCGTCTTTTCGTCTATAAACGAAGTTAATGTTAAGCTAATATATTAATATCATTAAAATAACTATATAATACTTTTAAAAGTATAATATTTATCATTTATATATGAAAACATCCTAAATATAAGCGAAAAAATAATTATAATTCATTGAGTGCACGTTATTTTTGGCTGTCCGAATCGAGCTGGGCTTTGCGTTTTTAAAAATAATCGGGCTCGACCGGGCCGGGCCTCAATATGTAGGGCCGATGTCGGAATCGGGCCTAAAAATTTTTACGATTTGGGAGTTTACTATGCACTACTATATTTTATTTTTATTTTTAAGAAATTAGTAATTTTACTGTTTTATAGGAAAATAATCTAAAGCTTTATAATACCGTGGCATTATTTTAAAATCTAACTCATAGATAAGCAGTTATATGGTTTTAACAAATGCAATATATAAAAGCATACACAAAAATAGTGTTAGTTAAGTCATATTTTATTAGAAAAATTGTAATAAAAAAATATTCAAAAAGTAATAATTATTATCATTAAAAAGTTTTCGGACAGTCATAATATTCATTTATTTTATTTAAGCAAATGTTCAAAATGCTTTCCTTCTTCTTTTAAACATAAATTAACCCTTTTGATCATGTTGTTAGATACATTAATTAAAGTTTCTTGAGTTATTGTATTAATATAATTTGAGATATTTGATTCTAAATCACTCAAATTTTGTGGAAGTGGGGAATAAACTTTGCGTTTTAAGTAACCCCATAAATAAAAGTCAGGACTAGTCAAGTCAGGGGATCTTGCGGGCCAATCTATTGTTGTTTCAAGGTATCTATGGAATTTAGAAATAATTCTATTTGCAAAAATAGATGATAACTAAGGAGCTGTTGCCATAGAAGTATGTGCTGGTGCCCCATCCTGTTGAAAGTAGCCTTCATTAATAATATCGCTGTCCAATAATCCCACAAATTCATTTATAATTCTTATATATTCGGTTGAATTTATAGTTCTTCTGAAAAATATTGGTCCGTAAATTTTTTTGCGTGAAATTCCACACCACACTCCAACTTTCAATGGGTGTAAACTCGTTTCGGTAAATATTTGGGGTTTCTCCGCAGCCCAAATTTTTGTTTTATTAGTGACTACCTTGCCAGTAAGCTCAAACCATGCTTCATCACTTATAAATAAAATAAATAAAATAAACAAAATAAATAAAATAAATAAAATAAATAAAAAAAATTAATTAATTAATTAAATAAAATAAATTAATTAATTAATTAAATTATATAAATTAAATATATTAAATAAAATAAATATATAAATTATATAAAATAAAATCAAATTAACTGATATAATGTTAAAATGAGGATCTAAGGACTTGAAAAACGTTAATTATCGAATGTTTTAAAATGTAATAATATCTATTAAATACAAGTTAAGAGTCCCAATAATTGATGATTAAGTATACGAAATAAAAGAAAAACGATTATAAAAATATCTAACGAATTTAAAATTTTTATTTGATTTATCAATTTTTAGTTGATTATAAAAATTGAGAAAGTAAAGAAAAATATATATTTTTGTAAAACAATTAGAAAAGCAGTGAATATTTTTTTTATTCCAATTGTGTTATTCTATCATTAATCTAATACTTAAAAATTTTTGTTTAGCGATTATTTTAAATTTCAAAAAGTAAAATAAAATTAATTTTTTTATTTTTGTATTACTCATTCTATACAATAACTCTAAACTCTATTACTAATTCTTTATAATTATTATATCAATAAACTAATATTAAAAATTTATTACCTTAAAAATGATTTTATAAATTTAATATGTAAAATAGATTTTTATTTTTTGAAAAGAATTGGAAGAAAAAAGACAATATTTTATATTCATTGAGAATTAATAAATCAAAAAATAATAATTATTTTTAGTTATCTTAGAATTAATTTTATTATCTAAATTTATTCTCTAAAAAATCAATAAATATAATTAACTAATATAATTTTACGGAAGTTCTTAAGCCTTGTTAATAATAAAAAAAAACGATTTTAAATTTATTTTTTTAAAAATCTTATAATAAATTAAATTATTTTTAAAAGTTTATTGTATTGCAAAATTATAAAAAGATAAGTTAAATTATAAATTAAAATATTTGTTGCCTTTTATTAGAAAATCTAAAATTATAATGACATAAATGTATAAAATCTATTAAAATTTTTAAATGTTAATTAAAAAATAAATTTTTTAGAAAAAGTTAATTATGTTGTAAAAGATTCTTAATATGATTTAAATTTTATAAAATAGTAAAACAATTAATAAAATCAATAAATATTTACGGCGAATAATTATAGCATTACTTTTCTAGTATTTGCTTATGTTTAATTTAAATAATATTCTTATAATTTCATGTTATATTAATAATTTTATATAACTTTTTTAAATGTCAATTTAATAACAACAAGCATTGATAATATAATTTTTCACCAAAAAAATTTTAAATAAAAATCTATAAAATTTATTTATACTATGAAATAATAGTTAGATAATTTATTTTAAATAAGTGCATCAAGTTCTTCAAATAAAATATTTTGTAAAAGTTTAATATAATAATTAAATTATAAGAAATAGATTTTATCAAAAATCTACTAAAGTTATACAATTTTTAATTTATAATACCGTTTAAATTTATTTTTAAGCTTTTATTTAAATTTATAATAAACTAGTCTAAAATCAATATATATACTTTTTAATTATTTAATATTACTACGTTTTAAAATACAAAAGCAATATTATATTAAATAAGTATAGACAAAAAATAAAATGATTTGTATAATAAAATTAAAAAATTTATTATATTAGGAAAAACATTGATATATTTAACAATTATGTTTTTCGACAATTTTCTTTAATTAATGTTTATGACAAATAACTTAAACATAACATTTATCATTTTTGTTGTTTTTTTCATTTATTTAAAATATTGCAGATAGTGTGATTTTTAGAAATTAATTGTTGTAAAATAAATAAAATGAATAAAATAAATAATTAAATAAAATGAATAAAGAAAACAAATTGTTAAATAATTAATAAATTAAAATAAAATAAATAATAATTTTAAAACTTAAACTTTTTATTTTATTGTGTTAATATTGTTTTTTCACTATTTTAATATGTAAATCAAAGATGTTAATTAATTCTTACGTAAGTAATTTTGAGGTTTCGTAGGGTAATAATCATTTAGTATTCAAAAAACTTGTTAAATTCTTTTAAAATTTAAATATCTTTAATTGTCGTTTAATAAAAGCACTTTATTAGTAGAATTTTTTAACTTTATATTTTCAAATCACTAAAGCTTATAAGAGTTAGATAGGTTTGCTATGATAAGAAATTTTCAATATAATTAAACACTTAAAAATGTTTTGTTCCGGTTTATATTATTAAGTTTAATATGCTAATGTTACTTTAATAAATTCATTTTTGGGAAAGAAGAGGTGAATAAAGCCCTTCGAAAAGTCAAAATAAATTACATAAATTGTAATTAACAACTTTGATTAACAACAAAAAAATTTGAAATAATTAAAATAAATAAAAATAAAATAAAATTAAATAAAATAAATAAATTAATTAAATAAAATTAAATAAAATAAATTAATTAATTAAATAAAATAAATAAAAGAAATATATTAATTGTATAAATTAGGAAAAATTAAAATAAATAAGTTTATATTTGCTATGAATGCAGTTCTATTAAATGCAGTTTGATTAAAAACGTTATATAGTTAGATATTGTACATATTCAGTTATCACTAATCTTATCTATTGTTTTTGATTTGAAAATATAAAAATAATTTAATTTTTTTGTTTTTAGAAGTTATCTTTAAGAAAAATAAAAATATTTATTTAATATTATAATTAAATTTTATTTAAAGTGTGATTAATAATTTAAAAAAGTTATAATGCAAATGTTTTTATTATTTCTGTTATTTCACATCAAAAAGAAATAAAGTAAACCTTATTTTTAAAATTTTAAAACCTTTGATACGAATTTGAAATATAATAGACTTAAATAAGTGTTTAATTAATACTTGCTAAATTATTAATAAACACTTTACAAACAATTATTCTTTGTATGTATATTTATAAAATGATTTATATTTTATTTTTTGTATATACATAAGATATAACATTTATAGTTATTCTGGTTTATTAAAAAAATTATTTGAAGTTTATTAATTTATGGCCAACAAAAAATTTAAGGATTTTGAATTCGATATGCTACACTCAATTCTTTATAAAAATGAGCCGTATCTAGATTTCACAGAAGAAAATTGGTGTTGCAATTATCCCGAATGTAATCACAAAGCATGTATTAAAAATAACGTTAAACGACATTTTGATACCATACATCTTGGTTAGAGAAAATTTATATGTATATATTGTGGGCACCTTTTTACACGCCATGAAAGCTTAAAGTATCATATCGAACAGAAAGTTTGTGAAAAAAAAAGTAAAAGTTAAAATTATTAATTGATACATTTTTATGTAATCCAATAGAAAAATATAATTTGTTAATCATTTAAATCATCTAATATTTACAATAATATAATATAAATCCATTTTTTCTTTAAAACTAATTTTAGTAAATCTAATAACAGCTTAAAAACAAAATTAAAATATATAGTTTTTGTATTAATATTATAAATTATTCAAATGTGAAAAATATTTTAAAATCAAACATTGAATATACTATTTAATTAAATTAGAATTAAACACAATGTGAACTCATTATTTATGATCTTAATCTCTCTTGTTTTTATTAAAGGCAATAATCCTAATAGCATAATCGTTTTCTCAAAAATTATGACATGATAATGAAGCACGCGTTTTAGACTTATTACGCGAGTAAATTATTACTCATTTGTTTTAAACTATTTATTGTTCATTGTATTAACTTTATGCGTTAACATTTAGTGTATAGGGTTATCGTTAAAGCTTTTCAATGTAAAAATTAATCAGTATAATGTTAGCTAACGAACATATAAGTCGCGAATTAAAGTTATATTCCTTCACTTAAAACAGTGTCGTATTTATTCACTATAATTGTGAAACGCTTTTACTTTCTTCATTATAAACGTGTCGTATTTCCTTCACTAAAACACGTGTCGTATTGAATATCTATAAACGAGTATTCCCTTTGCTTTCGAGTTAACACTATATACGCTTGTTATTTGATTTGGGTTCGATTTTACTAAAACTGTTTATCGTAACCTTTAATTTAATTAATTCGTTTTGATTTAACTATAAACGTAAATCAGTATTTATTCGATTCAAACACAATGGTCATTCAATTTACGTATTTATTATCTATATTTCCATTTTACATTATTCGTCACATTTCGTTAGTCATCGCTTACATTCGTAACTAAATATTGGTTATCGTGTTTAAGGAATATAAACGGAACTAAGACTAAACGCTAGCATTTCGTAATTCGTATATTGGTTTTGCATCGCATATATTGGTTTCGTTTTCTGAGGCAGATTTCCGTACATAATCCCTGCAGCAGCAGTATTCGTTTCGGTGTAAAGACTGTTAACTGCAAACTACAATAATGTGTTGTTCTAATAATTTTACGTAACATAAATTTTACGTCTTCATATTGAAAGAATTAAATACATGAATTTTATAGATTAATTTAAAAAATATGAATAGTTTAACAAGTCAATATTTAATCCTTCTATTTTAGTATCAACTCAATCCAACAACTCTTTATTAATTAAACAATATGAATATAAAACATAATAGCGATTACAATAAACTTTTATCATATTATAAGAAACAGAATAGCGAAAAGAATTTCCTTTCATAAATAACTGGAGTTTAAATTCTTATCATATCCGGGTTTTTAAATTATTTTTTTAAAGCCATTAATCATTGTAAAAAACCATAATATTTTTTTAATAATAACTGGATAGTGTTATTTCTAAAAAGCATTTAAAGTATCAGAAAGTCTTAATTAGAAAAGACTCAACTACTTGAATTTATTAGATTAAAATTTTTTTAAAAAAATTAGAAAATGCTTTATTAACAATATTTTATTTTTTAAAATGGACATATTTCAGCTTTATTTTGATTCTTACGAAAGATAATTAACAAAAGCATTTATTTTAATGTCTTAATATTTAAAACAAATATATTTCAAAATACGAAATTTTATTTGCATTTCATTATTGGGTATCTAAATTCATTTTAGTAATGCCAATATTCTTGATAGCAAAACCGTAATAGTATTTAATGTTAGAATCATTATTTATAGTCACAGAATGTCTTAGTTTGGAAAGCCTCAAAAACCTAAGTTTAAAATCTAAACGTCATCTAAACTTTATGAGAAATAAAATTTGGATCTAAGTCTGAATACTATGGATAATTTATTTCAAAAATATTAATTTAAAATGTTTAAAAGCTTCCTTGTTACTAAATCAATGGAAAAGATATCAGAGATTTCAGATATTAAATTTTTTTTATTAAAAATCTATGGAAAAGATATATTAACAATATTAAATTCTTTAAAATTTCTAAGCATGTCCTCTAAACTCTAATGAAAAATGTCTGTATTGTCTGAATGTGAGAAACCTTTTATCTATGTCTGAAAGTGGGGACAAATTCATTTGTAATACTTTAAGTTTAAAAGTTTATTACTTCCGTGTTACAAAAATATTTTTAAAAGGCCATTAATCAGAGCAAATCTGTTATAGTTTAATATGATAACAGGATAATACCTTGTTCTAATAACCATTTAAGTTCATCGATAGTCTTCATCTACGAAGACAAAAAATAAATTAATTTCAGAGATACAAATTTTTTAAAAAATATAAAAATTGCTATCTTGAAAATAAATAATGCTTTAAAAATATATTAACTTTAGATTTTTCATTTGATACGTTTAAGTTTCATAGTTTACTTGAATATATTATATATATTAATCCATTATTGGCGTTTTATGTAATAATAAATAATAGAATATAAAATATGAATTATATGTATATTTAAATACCTTTTATAAAATATAGAAAATTTTAAAAATTCTCACAAGTACAAATTTCTACATATAATTAGGTTTAATTATTTTTAATTAATTTAGAAAAATTGTTATTGAGGTTACAATTAATTTTATTTAAAATTTAAAATTATAAAAACAGAAAAAATATAAGTTTATTAATGGACTTTTTCAATAAATTAAAAATAAATTATTTTGAACTTTCGATTATTTTAATGTATTTTAAAAAATATGATGATTTACAGTTTTAATAGCGGTTTAAAAAAATTATTCTATTTTATATAACTTTCTTTTACACTGAAATATATATCTAATTTCTAATAAAACCAATTTGAGAAAACTATTAATAAAACCTAAATATTTTGAATTATTTTCAGTTACAAATAAACTATAGGTAATTTCCTCTAACAGCGATTATTTTTAAAAGTTAAAATATTAAGAATTTTAAGAATTAGTAATTATAAGTTTTAAATATTATTTTGATTGAATTGCAATATATTCACTTAAAATATTTTTAAAAATTTTATTATATCTAATATGTTGGGTTTACATAATAAAATTAAACCATTAAAATAAAATTACAATTTTATACAATTAATTTAAATTATTAAAGTAATTTTTCTATCATTCATTTGAATATACACTTCTATTCTTGATTTGTAATATTTACATGTTTAGGATAAATATATATTCATCTGATAATTAAACAATTTCTTATAATTGATATTATATTATCTGTTGTGATAATGTCGATTTCACTCGTAGAAATGCTTTTAAAATCAACTTTAAATCGCATAAATTTGAAGTTTTTTCGATATGTTTCATTGCATTAATCAAATACATTTTTTTTGTACTGTGAATCCATACATACATATATCAATAGATTTTTATTGCGTTAAATATTAGTGAATATTCGTGCACCTAAATCTTTGTTATACTCATCGAAAACAATAAAAATTCCTATATACTTTTCAATCATACTAATTCTTAATTTTAAAACAGTTAAATTAATAAGAGATTTCAAAAATTCTAAAATTTCGAATACACTAAAATTTTGAATAATTATCCATTGATTGATAGCCATTATTAAATGCTTGATTTAAATGATTGATTTAATTAAATTATAATTTATTTAAAAAATCATATTTTATTATTTTAAAATAAATATTTAAAATAATAAAATAAAAAAATTATAAAATAATAAAATAATAAAATAATAAAATAATAAAATAATAAAATAATAAAATAATAAAATAATAAAATAATAAATTTATTTAACAAATTTATTTTATCATAAAATAATATATATTACGAGTAATGTACCCACATTCTATGAACTAATTTGAAATATTTTTAGTAATAGTAAATTTTTGTCGTTGAGCATATAAATATTAATTTTAACCAATATGCATTTTAATAGTTATTAGGTATATAATAAAAATTTTATAAGTATTATTAAACATTAATAATATTTATTTTGAAAATATTTTAATTGCGATTTTAAAAATTTTTAACATTTCTAAATGTTTTAAAGCAAATGAGAATGCATCATAGTTTTGTTCTATTTAAATAGATAAAATATACACGCATAAGAAAATTATTAGATAATAATATTATATAGTACACCAGAATAGAAATATTTCAGAGTAAAAATAAAAAGTCATGTTCTATTTATTTGTACTATAAATATTTACGGATACCATTTGGATCATTTACATTATCACTTAAATAATTTTGGTATGTATTGGGCTATTAGATAATAGTGTTTAAAACAAATTAATATACAGTGGTTTATTATTATAACTGGGTTTCAAACATCACAAAAGAAAAAGGTTTATAATATAACTCACATGTGGGTAATATTGAATCCTGTGTATTCAATTTAATCTTTTTTCAAAGAAATTTTTAATTTTCAAAATTGCCTAAAAGTGATAATCGAAAAATATCCAAAGGGTATATTTTAAAACAGAGTATATTTTAAATAGATTTATCTAAGAAAAGAGTTGTTGACATCTTATTGTAATAGATAATTTAATAAAATGATTTTATATAATGTTTTTATTTATTAAATTTAATATTTCGTAATAAATTATTTTTATATTTATATATATTTTAAACTTGATAAGAATTTATAAATAAAAGTTAATTTTTTATTATTGATTATTTTTGTCAGTATACGCTTATTCGTTTTCTCATGAAGTATCGTGACTTTTTAAGTTATAAGTAACATATTATTTAATTATAAAATTTAATTCTACCGATTTCATTAATATTGAGGTTTTTATTATATATTTTATTTTAAATTTTAAACTGCTTAATAAAACATTATTGATAATAATTTTATTCACTTTTAGTATTATTAATGGTTATAAATTTTTATATAACTATTTTGAAAAGGAAACTAAATTTTTAATTGATTTCTCTCAAAATAGGAAAACTTTTTTTATTAGATTATTAAAATAAATAGTCATTTAATTTAAATTAGTTATAAATTATTGAAGTAAAATATTTTGGTACTATATTAATATTTGTTGGAATTAAATAAAATAAATTTTGTTGCATTAATCAAAAAGAAATAGAAAGATATTGTAATTGTATAAGAATTATGATAATAAAATATTGTTTATAATAAAATTCAATTTAGTACGGTAAATATAATTTGTTTCATTTATTATTAATACAATTTATCTAATTAGTATTTTATTTAAATCATTAAAAATTATAATTGCAGCAGAATATAATTAATTTTTATTTTTTTATTACGATGGTTTTAAAAATTTATATATCGCTTAGTATAAATCTTAAAACATTAGAAAATAATATTAAGTTTTATAAATTTTTTTATTAAAAATTTTTATAATTTTAAAATTCAATAAAAAGTAAGAAACTAATAAATAATAAAATTTAAAAATTTGAGACGTATTTTTTGTCAAATGTTATGCCAATTAAGTTGTTGACACATTTTCAAAAGGTATTCAAAAAACTGAAAGGTGTTTTATCTTGGATAAATTTTTGTTATAATATTCCAATAGTTTATAAGTCGAAAATACATATAAAGTGTTTTCGCTTTTATTACAACTAATTTTTAAAACAGTTTTTGTAAACGTATATGAAAAATTATTTTACTAATATGAATAAGAGTCAGATAAAAAATTACACAAGCTATAGATACAACTAATAATAAATCAATTAATGCTAAAACTATTTATTTATTTATATGGATAAAAGTAGAATTTTTTCAAAAGAATCTGTTAAAATATTGCGTCCTTGGCTATATTAACATCGATACAATGAATATCCCTCCAAAAATGAAAAATCAACAATAAACTAAATTAACACAAATGAGTGAAAATCTAGTTAATAACTGGTTGATAAATTATAGAAAAAGTATATTGACTTCAATTATTCGAAATTATGGTAAAGATCCATTATATTATATTAAAACACCGATAAGGTAAAATTTAAATCATATAAATGATAATTCAATGTTTATTCATCATCGGTAAATGATAATTGTTTTAGCTATTTATTCACATAAAAGAAAAAGAAAAAAAAATTATTTTGCTCCATTTAATAAAACAACTAACATGCTTGTTAATATGTTAATGAAATAAGCATCTTAAAATCATCAAAAAAGCTTCTAAAATTATCGGTACTATTACCATTTCAATCGAAAAATTCACAATAAACAAATATCTTCAGTCATACAACATATAACCAATTTTCAAAGTTAGACTTATTAGTTTTTGAAGCGGTATCCATACAAATTGGCAATTTTAAAAAAATATAATGTTTTATCACTAAATCTATAAATTAACTAACTTATACAATTACTGCCATAGATTTTAGTGTTTTTCTGTGTTACTTTATATTTATTAAGGAATATTTTCATTATTTTATTTATAGGATAGGAGTCTTCATTTATGAAAAAAATGTCCTAAAAATAAGCCATAAATGATGAGAAAATAGGATTAAAATGGATTAAATTTTGTTTAAAATAACATAATGAAAACTATTTCGAGTTGAAATCAATAAGGTAATATCCGCTAAACAAATTCTTTTGAGTGTCCGTTTAACGACACTTTATGTAATGTTAACTTAACGAAAGCTTAAACAAAACTGAATCAAAAATCTTAAACACTAACTGAATTACTTTTTACAACAATTTAATATAAAGCTATAAATTTTTTTTATTAACAAAATTTCTAATTAAAAATTATTCATTTTAATTATTTGACAATATTATTAAAACAATAACATAAAATTAAATTATTAATTTTTAAGTTTAAAACATATATTGAAGTTTGAATAAAAATAATTTACAAAGAAACTCATTTTTTTAATATTTTATATTATTTTTTCTCTTTTACAAATTATTATACGAATAATAAGAATGGTATTTTTAATTTATATTTTATATTAATGGTTTTCAACCTTTTTGAATTTCTAAAAAATTTAGACCCGAGTCAGATAAAGGGCAGCTAGGTTAAGTCCAGGCCTCATTATTTTTTAAAACGCAAAGCCCGTCCCGATTCTGCCGGACAGGTCCATAGTAATTTTATTAATTAAAATTTTTCTCAATCTCAATTCCTGTTATATTTATTATTTAAAGATAAATATTATAATTTTCAAAGTTATATATACTTTATTATTGTTCTTTAAATGTTATTAATAAATATAGTTAACAAAACTTTTTAAACTTCAATTATAAGACTCAATTTGGAACGAATAAATTTAATAAATTTAAAATTTAAATCAAAACTCGGCAGGACTATTTTAATTTTAAGCCCGATCCCGGCCCAACACGTGGAGACTTTTAAAATAATAATTAATTTAGATTTTATTTTTATTTAAAACTTGGTCTGATTATAAATTTCGAAAGTTTTAAAATTATTTAACAAGTTAATCTTTAGATTATAAATAAAGTGATAAAAATTAAATTAATTTTTTTAATAATCTAAAATTGTAGCATACAAAAAATTTGACGCCCACATTCTAACTAATATACTAATGAAATTGTTCATCGCATTTCAGTACATATATAAAAGATAGAAAAAGTGAATAAACAACTTAAATGAGTCGCGTATTTTGCTCTTCAAACATTATTTATTTAATGAAGTGTTCGATTTTGTATAAATATTGGTTTTTGATTTTCCAAATTAAATTTTAATAAGAAAATTTTATTGATAAAAAACATGTGATAGCTTAATGATTAATTGGAAAGTGTTTAAAATTGTTTAGTTTTGTGAACATATGTCAGCATTATTAGAACTTTGGTTTTTAAAAGCCAATATTTGAACACCATTGAAGACAACATAAGTGTTGCAACCATTGGAACTTTAAAAGGAATAATAAGTGACATTTTTAATAATTTTGAGAATATCAATTCTTCAAATATTTTCCGAACGGAAAGTCATATTTTGTAAAACTAATATTAGTTGCAACAAATAAATTTAATTATAAACGTGATACGAGGCTCAACGCATTACCGGTAACGTATTTTATGTTATATAATGTATGATTATGCAAATATTATGTTTCATTTTAAAAGTATAAGCAATATTTTATTTCCATAAAAAATAAAATTGACGCAATTTTTAATCATAGGTTAACAATTATGAATGATATTTTTATTTGTGATGCAATTTTTATTTGTTTAATCATTGAAATATAATTATATTCAGTCTGGAATTGACAATCAAACTAACTTTTTTAAAAAAAAATTAACTGTAAAGCAATATATAGCGACAAACAGTCGCTATCGTCTCACAAGGAACTTCATTCTAATATTGAAATGACTGATAAATACAGAGATATATTGAAACGTAAACTAGATAACTGTTTGCAGTTAGCCGACACTTCCGGATACAAACAACATGCAAAAATAATTATTATCTGTGACAACCCAAATTCTAAACAGGATCAAGTTGCAAACGAAAATCAATGCATTTTTCCAAAATGTTCGGCAAAATTTGAAAACTCATATCAACTGAATTGTCACGAAATATTTCACAAAAATCTTAACTCTTTAAACAATGATTTGTATTATTTTAGAAAACGAAATAAAGCAAACACTAGCGTAACCTTAATTGAATGCGTTTGGCCTAATTGTCAGTATAAAACAGAAAATTCAGCACAAGTGTTTTCACATTTAGCTCAGCATTTCAGTAATAAACCTTTCAAATGCGATCACATTAATTGTTTCGAGCGATTCACTCGTAAAGTAGATTGGATGTTACACAATACTACCCATTATTATATTGTTACTTATTCCTATCAACATTTCTTCTATGATTGCGTTTGGAAATATTGTGGTTTCCAAACCAATAGCATTAATGATATTAATGAACACATTAATACAAATCATTTAAAGTTAAATATATATAAATGTAATGACAGTAATTGCGCTAACGAATCTTTTTCCACTCTATCACTGCTTAATTGCCATAAGTTATCCTTACATTCAAATCATATTTTTGATCAAACTAATGGCATTGTTATCGATCTAAGCTATTTTTTCAATAAAAAAGTTAGGCAAAACAGAGAAATTTATGACTGTCAGTTTGATTGTCAATTCCAGACTGAATATAATTATATTTCAATGATTAAACATATCGAAAATCATTACCGTATTTATCAAAACAATGAAATTGAACCAACATCTTAACTGTATTAAATTTAAATTAATTTAGAATCTCTCTGAATTGGCGTATTAATGATCCCCAATTATTTTGCTTAAAATGAAACCTGTTTTATAAGGGGATTTTGAAATTAGTTAGCTAATTCACAGAAAACAATTTGTCTGTATTCACTTTGATATCAACTAAATAAATAAAGTTTCGTCATAAGTTAATTTAAACTTTATTTAATTAAAAAATAAATCTTTTTAATATTAGCTTACTTTTCAAATGAAACGATAATATGTTATAAATATTGGTTTGTTTTACTAAAATTAAAACTATTGAAAGTATATCAAATAAATATTCTCTTAATAATATGAACATTAAAACTTTTAAAAATACACTAAATCATTTTATAATATTATTTTAATAAGAATTTAACCAATAATTTTAAAATGTTTTCTTTATTTATTTTTTTCAGCTTATATCAAGTTTTTATCTATTGTATATTATTTAATAATTTTTTTAATTTTTTAGGGTAGGTTTACATTATAATTATTATATACATTTAAAAAAAATTTTATACTTTTTTAATAATATGTTATAAAGTTAATATATTTAGTTTAATAGAAAAAATGCTATTCAATAGTTTAATAAGCTAATTGTTAAATCATTTTTTTAAAGTGGATATGTATTTTATTTATTACACTATATTTTTTAGAAACGGATAGAAAATTATATTTGAATTTAAAAATGACAATTATTTAAAACTCCATTTTTATAAAAATTTACATAATATATATAAAATACAAGTAATAAACATGAAATCAATTCTTTGTTTCATTAAAACTTTAAAATTTTTATAAAATGATAACAAAAAAAAACATTTTATTCAACTTATCGGTTTGTCAATAGTATTAATTTTGTTAAAGTCTCAGTTATCGCCATTGCGTACGATTTTTTAAAATTTAATAAATCCGTTTAAGTACAATAATGTGTAGGGCTGTATGCTATTGATGTATTTGCTTTGAAAAGTTATTCGAAATTTTTTATGTGAAATTTAATAAATTTAATATTGCCAAGACTACTCTTTGTAATTGTAATCAAATATTGTTAAAAGGTACGTCAAACAAACACTAATTATTTGTTTACTTTGTTTGTGAACTAAAAAGAAGGATTTAAATTTTATTGAATAAAAAATATTTATATCAAGAAAGAGTATGAACATACTTAATGAGATTACTTTGCATTATGTTATAGGTTAAGTCTAAACTATCAAATTTATCGTTTAATAAATAATTTTTGGCAATTTAATTATTGTTTCTATTGTTGCCAATATTTATTTTATTTTAGTTTTTAAGCAGTAAAAACATTTACTAAAATCTATTAAATAATGATAAAAAGGATAAAATAATAACAAATATTCTTTAAAATAACATAAATAAAAACATCTCAATCACTAAATTAATCGCTTATATAATACTTTTGAACGTCCGTTAACAAAAAATATATGTTATGTTGACTCGACAAAAGTTAAAACACAACTGATTCAAAATTCACTATAAACTCAATGAAGTGGATTTTACAACAATATAATATAAAGCTTTAATTTTTTTAGTCTTAATAATATTTATAAAAAGTAAGAATTATTTAAAAATAAAATTTTCAAAAAGAAATCAATTATTAATATTTATAAAATTAAATAACTTAAATTAAGAATTATTGCTTCTATAAACTTAAATGAAAAAATAGTCGAACATATTATCTTAGGAGACATATTAGTATAAATTGCAAAAAATGTCCTGAAAATATTCGTGATTTAGAATACTTTAGAAAGAAAATTAATTTTAATTATAATGTTGAATTACAAAAATTTGGTTTTAAATCTAAAATAATAAATTAAATCATATTATTTTATAAATTATCGTTTTATTAAATTAAAAAATTAATAATTGAAATATTATTGTATAAAAAATTTTTTGTTAACATCTGTTACTTTGAGATGTTTTGTTTTTTAATTGAATTTTATTTATTAAAATAAGATTATTATTTTCAAATTAAAACTAAGAAGCAAATTAAAATTCTGTTTTGATATGTTTATGTTTTGAATATTATTGAATCAATACAATTTCAATATATTGATTCAATAATATTCAATATTTTGGTTAATTAAGAAATACTTAAATTATTAATTCCGATTATCCGATCTTATCTTTTACAAGATTTATATCTTTCATATGAATATGAAAATTAAATATTTTTATTTGTATTCACAAAATTTTTATATCGATAGTAATGTTATTTGTAAAAGAATTTAATAAAATTTCATATATATTTATAAATAATAGATTGTTTTATTTTTTAATATCAAATAAAAGAACAAGGAATTTGTATAAAACAAATTAAAATATTTAAAACTAATTTTTCTCATATTTCTCTAAATAAAGTGGAAATCATTATATCATAATAATTCTTAACATTGAAAATAAATAATAAAGTATTAAGTAATAAAAACATCTTGTAAATTAATATTGCGGTGAATAATTATTAAGTTGTCGCTGGCATAAATTGATTTTCACTGATAAGGTAAGATTTAAACAATTACTTCATTTAATTTACTTAATTTAAACATTCATTAAATAAATATTTCTAAATTATTCAAATATTAAGAAATATAATATTATATAAAATATTAAATCTAGTTTATTATACACATTTGTTCTGCCCAAATAAATGCAAAAGTATGTTTTGTTTGTTTTTTATTTAAAAAAAATCTATCAGACATTTTTGAGCTTCTAGACAAATTTAATAAAATTTATTAATATTTAAACTTAACCAACATTTCACATGTTAGTTAAAGTCTATAATGTATAATCTTTATATTTTTCTTAATCTCAGATATTTGAATTGTTTAAATTTAATATTTTTAATTTTAAAAAATCAACTACAAGAGTTTAATTTTTGCTTTCATTCTATCAAGAATCTATCGATAAAAAGATTTAATATGGATTTAATATTACAAAAAAATTAAAATGGAATTGAATACAAAAATATTTATTTTGCTAGAAATTACAATTTTTCAATCGATTTTGAATCGTTTAAAACTATAAAACATTTTTTATTTATTTGCAATGTTTCTTTTGTTATAACTAGTGCTATCATCTATAAATATAGACCATCAAAACTATTAATTTATTGTATACGCGTTGTTTCATCTCTCCGCGTTCTTTTTCAAGCGTACATAACACACGAAAGTATTTATTATATTATATCATTATAAATAAAGAGTTTTGAAAATTTTATTATTGATGGCTTCATAATTAAAAATTTGAGGATTTAATAGAATTGAATTTTTTAAAAAAAACAAGCATATAAAAATTACAATAAATAATAGATATTGTGTTGTATATAGAAAAAGATATGAACTAGTTTGTATTTTTTTATCTGTCGACATTTTTCTAGTTTCATTGTAAATTATTAATAAAATACATATGAATAATGAATAATCTAATATTATGTAGATATTCTATAATCTAATTATTATTTGATCTATTTTTAAAAATAAATAACTAGTGATTTAATTTTTTGTAATCATATATAGTGAAGATAGTGATTGTAATAACATGAGTGTAAGAAAAATTTTTCAAGTTCGGTTTTAGTAATAAGGTACACTTTTTCTATATTATTTAATGTTCTCAAATTTAGATTTTTATTTTATAAATCTTTATTGAGATTTCAAAAAATTAATCTATCGTTTTTATTTTGAATTCAACATTGATAAGCAGCTTATAATAAATTTTTAATATAAAATAATAATATTTATATATTTGATTAAATTTTTTTGTAAAATAATTAAAATAAAATTTAAACAAGATCGATACGGTCGTAATATATGACTTTGCAGTTTGTTTTTTAGTTGCTCGTTCCATTTTGTAATTTTTTAATATTTTATGATATTAAGGACTGATACCATTCTATTTGGTTATTTGTC
>JAQGAW010001406.1:0-19312 GCA_034698025.1 Phthiracarus crinitus
GGACGGACGGACGGACGGACGGACGGACGGACGGACGGAGAATCCCAAATCCATATATCTGTCAAGTCAGATAAAAATTGGATAAAACTATTTTCCTGAACAACAGAAGATAAATCTTAAAGAGAAGGCGTTATTATAAAATCATACGCATAGAAATTAAGATCACAGAATAACATCGATTATATTAAAAAACTACTATCATTTAAGGGTGTTCATGGTTCGACTTTAGAGGAACCACTCCAAACCATAAATTTTACTTTTCGATACAAACCAAACCAATAAATATAATTTACAGAACCATCAACCAAAATCCAAACCAATCCATGAAATTTCCATTAAATTTTAGTTAAACCCCCAATAAAAACCATCAAAAACAGAAAAATTTTTCAAATTTTGAACCAAACCAATTAAAAAACGATTGGATTAACCTAGGGTTATCCAAACCATTAACACCTTTACTATCATTGAATAAATATTATTAGAATATGTTCAAAAATGTAATAAAAAATCAAATTAGTAACTAAAACAATAATGAAATTATAGTTTGGCATAACCTGGTAATGCAATAATAAATATTGAATTTGCATTTATTGAAACGGAAAAAGTTTATTTTAGTTGAACATTTAAAGGTAAGCATTCAAAAATGTTTACCAAAAGTTAATTTGTTTTCAACATAAAATAAATTTTACGCTTTTTAATTATATCTTTGTAAACAGTAAATAATAATTTTTATTTTGTTAATCGATTATAAAGTTCAATTAATAATATATAAAACAATTTCTGAGTAAAATTTTTGGCTAAATTTTAAGTAACGAAATGGTAGTGAATTATGTTTTTGCTTATTAGTGGAACATTAATAGAAATTTAGGATGTGGTAATGGAACGGTTAGGGAAATAAATTAATAAATATTTTCTATCACTAATTACAACAATTATTAGGGCTTCAATTTTTCGGGACTTAAACCATCAAATTCTGGCAGGATTCGGGAGATAAAAGCTAATAAATTCAGAATAAAAATTGAAAATTCGGGAAATATGTAAAACTATCAAAATCTGGAAGAGTTTCAATTATTCAGAAAATTACGGGTAAAAATCGGAAGTAATTAATTTATATTAAAATCAGGTAAAATCGGAACAATAAAACTATTTAAATTTGATCATTTTATTGATTTTATCATAAAACATTAAATTCCAGATGATTGCATTAATATTTAGTTTCGGGATTTTTCCGAAAAATTGAAGCCCTAACAATAATATAAAGTTGTTATTTTAAACATATTGTTGTAATGTATTTCTGAGAACAGTTAACTGTTGTTGAATAGTGCCCGTTGAAGCAGCTATTTGTGGGTTAAGTGAACAGTTAATTACGTTATTAACAATTGCGTGTAAATAGTAAACACGTGCAAATCACAGTAAACAGAACCGATGCCACTATTAATTGAAATCACAATTTAATTAAAAATTGTATTTTACATTTTCTATAAAGTATATTTTTCTTTCAATTGTATTTTACTATTTCTTATAATTTTATCTATGATTTAAATTTTATTTTACTTTCCCTTTTACCTCGAAATTTCATTACAAGTGTATTTTACTTTTAATACAAGCGAAAGTAAAAGTGTAAATTAGATATTACTTTTTCTTTTTTATTTCGCTTTTCCGTATAATTATAATAGTATAAGTAAAAGTAAAAGTCAATTAATTTGTATTTTACTTTTTCTTTAACTATTTCCATTTTGATTGTATTTTGCTATTATGGTTTAGTATTTTATATATAATTTTTTTTGTGGATTTGATGATCTAATTTTTAAATTAATAAAGATTTTTACAATTAAAATTTTTTGGTAAATTATCTCAATATTTGACAATAAATATTTTTGAAAAAACTTATATATGTAGTAAGTTTGAAATAAATAAGTTAAAAATCCTTTTATTAATTTAATTTGTTATTTTCAACATAAAAATATTTTTTTAAACAATAAATAACAGATATTTTTTAAAAATTTAATCAGTAATTTAGTTATATTAATCATACATAAATCGAAATTCTGAGAAAAATGTTTTGCAGAAAAATTGATAAATTTTAAGTAACGGAATATTAGTGATGGAAATGGTCATGAAGTATGTATTAATGTTTTTGCTGATAGAGGAACAGTAAAAGAAATTTTGAATGCGGTAATGAAACGGTTAGGGAATTAAATAAATAAATATTTTCGGGCACAAATTAAAACGATTATAAAAATTTATTCTTTCAAACATATTGTTGTAACGTATTTCTGAGTGCAGTTAATTGTTGTTGAATAGTGCCAGTTGTGGCTGCGATTTGTGGGTTAAGTGAACAGTTAATTACGTAATTAACAATTGCTTTTCGCGTATTTATTATTGCTGACGATGTTGTATTAGCAGTATTTTGAATCGATTGAGACGCGGGTCCCAATGAACTCGATTCTTGACTGATCAAAGAATTCAAAGAGTTTGCTTTACTAATGATATCATTTCCAAGCGTTAAAGTGTTTCCACCCGTAACGATATCATTAGCGTCCTGTGCTATCTGTGCGAGCAATAGATTCTCTGCATCGGTATATAATTGCGCGGAATTGTTCGCAACCGAGTCTTTCGCGTTCTGACAGATCGTTGACGTTCCGATAACTGATAGGAAACTTTGAGATTGAGTTATGGTTTTGTTTAACGAATCTGACAAATCTTGGTTCGCTGTTAGCAAAGCCGCGCTTAAAGTTGATGCAAATGGCGAATTGGTTGCAATGGCATTCTTCAGCGCTGTTTGCAGTCCATAAACTAACTGCAAGTTTACGCTTACGTTTGCACTCAAATCATTTTGCAAATACTGTAGCGTCGCTGGAATAGCATTTGCCAACGAATTTTGTAGTATTCTTGTAATACCAGCCCTATATCCAGTTTCTCCTTGACTATAATATCCTTGTAGTTGCGATACCGTACTCAAAACGTTAGCTAATTGTGTTGCATTAGTGATATTCGAGAGCTGTGTTTGATATGTGGGTAATATTGGATTGACAGTAGATGTTATCGCTGAAGCCAATGCCTGCTCTTGTGTTAGAAGAGTTTGTTCACCACTACCTGAATTATTATAACATAATAAATCAGTTTAAATTACAATTAATTTCTTATAAACTAATACTAACTGAGAACAGTTGGCAGACATGGGATATTAACGGGCGTTATTGTTACTCCATTCGTATAATTCTGTACTGTAATTGGAGGAGCATTTACAGTATAGACCGAGCAATTGGTTGGCTGTATTGTTGTCCATTGTAGTAGTTGTGCGATTTTCGCTGTAAATTAAATGTAAATAGTTAAAGTACCATAAATAAAAAATATTTTTAAATAATAAACATTGAAATTATTAAAATTAAAAAGATATAATAGATATATTTATATAACTTGGAAAAATTGATTATTTAGAAAAATTCGACAATAATTACTATATTTGTTACAGGAATGCCTTCTAAAAAATGGTTTACGATATCGTTAAATTACTATTGTCTTTTGTTGCATCTCAATCGGAATTTACAAGAAAATGTGTTCTACTAAAAACTCAAACTTAAACTAAGCTTTCGTTAAATAACGATCAAATTGAAGTGATAATTAGTTAGCGAACGTTTTTACGAAACACTTTACTTAACGAGAAAATATCACTGAACGAAAAAAACCGTTGTAGAACCCAGATTATAATAGACAAGTGATAGCATTGCAATATGCAATGTTTTATATTTGATATCAGCGTCTAATTAAAAGCGCACCGTATACTTGTTGTACAGATTTAGCAAGCTTTGAGAAAATTGGTAAATAAAAGGGTGACTATACTTATAGCGTAAACGTATGTATATAAGCCCTTTCTCATAGCGAATTTTTTGATAGCACATTTATTTTGTAGAGGACATCAAAAGATTCATATATCAAAGTGAAGTAAGCTTAAAGAGTGTATTTATATATATATAGATATTTTTGTGGCTTAATCGACTTAGATTTAAGTATAGAATTACCATTCAAAGTATTGGTGAGATTCTGTAATTGATTAGAGACTGCGGAGTTTATAGCGTTTAGTGCTGATGTCGTAGCGTTTGATAGATCTGATTGCGAATTCGCTGATTGTAATTGTGTCTGTAGTGTACCAAATATTGACGAAAAATTATTCAACGTATCTCTTTGTTGAATTAATTGTTGCTGAATAGCACCAGTTGTGGCTGCTATTTGTGGGTCAAGTGAACAATTAATTACGTTATTAATTATTGTCTGAAGATTATTTGTTTGAGACGTTAGACTTGATGTGATCTCATTTATAACTGATTGCGAAACATTTCCATTATTCGAATTCAATACGTTCGATATATTTTGGACCAAATTTGCAAAATAAAATGATCTATAAATTATATCATTTGCAAGCGAATTAGTGTCACCACCAGTAACCATATCATTAGCGTCCTGTGCTATCTGTGCGGTCACTAAACTCAAGGAATCTGTTTGTATTTGAAACAAATTAGTTTCAGCGGAGTCTATCGCATCCTGACATAAAGATGATACTGATGTTCGTAAAGATACAGTTGAGGATAATTTAGCAGATGCTTTCGACAACGAAGCCTCTAAATCTTGGATTGCAGTTTGCAAACGTGCTCTTAATGCTGGAACAATTGATGAATTGTTTGTAATAGCATTCTGTAGCGCTGTTTGTAGTGCAGAGACAGTCAGTATATTTAGACTTACATTTTGATTTAATGTATTTTGCGCTATTAGTTCTACTGCCGCCACACCATTCGGTGAAGACAGACCTTGGTTTCGAAGCGCTTTGATTTGGTCTGTTATGTTATTATTAATAAATAGTTGTTGATTATATAATGATTGAATTTGCGATAATGTAATATCAATGTTAGCCAATTGTGTTGATGTGGTTATATTCGAGAGTTGTGTTTGATATGTGGTCAATAAATTATTTATTGGAACTGATGATTGGTTTAAGGATGTTTGAGCTGTGGATACAAGTCTTTGTTCCATAATAGCTATATTGAACAAAAATAAATTCTAGAATTTAGTTAAGAACAATGAAATACTAACTGAGATTTGTTGGAAGACATGAAATATTAATAGGATTAACAGGTATTCCATTCGTATAATTCTGTACTGCAACCGATGGAGCATTTGTGATATATGTAGAGCATTCTGTTGGTTGTATTGTTTCATTTTGTAGTAGTTGTGCGATATTGTCTGTAGTGTTAAAAATAGTTTTAATAATTGTTACCGTATTTTATTTAATATAATATTTAATAAGAATTGCTTTAAACTATATTTTATTTATTAGTCTAATATTTGCTACAAATATTGTTCTTAAATATCAATTTTCAATAGAAAATCTTATCAAAAGCTTCTTGTTTATAATATTTTCATAAAAATGTTTTGATAGGTTTACTAAATTACTTTTTTTGGTAATTTTTAATTAAAAATTTGTATTTCAAATGTTGTTCATTAAATATTACGAAAAATAGCTAACAAATAGTTTTAGACTTTTAAATTATACCTGATTCTTGTATACAATGATTACTACTAAAATAAAAAAGCATCCAATTCTTTCATTTGGAAACTTTAATAATTCTTTTAATTCTTTTGATTAATACTGATTAATTAAAGTCTTATCCCTTCTTCGTCGGGAGAAAATAGTTTAAAATGCGAATAAAATCCATAAACTTTTTCTAAAGAAACCGACCCCACTAATACCCACTTGATCCCGGGCCAGGTCGGTCTTTTTTTTATAAATAAACTAAATATATATATGTTGACAATGAATAAACTTATAGTTTTTCTAATCGATGTTTAAATAAAACAAATTTTGCTAAAATGTATTAAAGACATAAAATAGAAGATTTTCAATAATAGAAGTAATATAATATTTATCGGGCCACCGACGATTTTACCGGACAGTATCTGGTCGGGTTTTCAATTTGAATCAATTATGCTGAGGCCGGTCCTAAATTCAACCCTTTTTAATGCTCGGGCCTGTAAATTTGAACGAATGGACACAGTAGTAAATATAGCTTAAAGAATTTAACTACTATTCTAATGTTAACTATTAATTTAATCATTTAATTGTTTATCCGTTTAAGAAAATATTTAGGATTACCATTCATAGTATCGGTGAGATTTTGCAGCTGATTTGAGACTGCAGAGTTTATAGCGTTAAGTGCGGATGTCGTAGCGTTCGAGAGCTCTGATTGCGTATTCGCTGATTGCAATTGTGTCTGTAATGTACCAAATATTGACGAAATATTATTTAACGTATCTCTTTGTTGAATTAATTGTTGCTGAATATCGCCAGATGTGGCTGCTATTTGTGGGTCAAGTGAACAATTAATAACGTTATTAATTATTGTTTGAATTTGATTTGTTTGTGTCGCTAGACTTGATGCGATCCCATCTATAACTGATTGCGAAACATTTCCATTACTCGAATTCAACGAGTTTGATATATTTTGTATCAAATTTGCAAAATAAAACGATCTATAAATTATATCATTTGCAAGTGAAGTGACGTTTCCACCCGTTACCATATCATTAGCGTCCTGTGCTATCTGAGCCTTGAGTAGAAGATCGCCATTTAATGATTCCTCAATTAATATTCTAGCTATTCCTTCTATTTTAGCCTCCCATTTTTTGGCAGCAATTTCTAAACTGTCTCTCAATTCTGGAACAAGCGATGAATTGGTCGCAATAGCATTCCTTAGAGCTGTTTGTAGTGCAGAGACAGTCATAATATTTAAATTTGCATTTTGCTGTAATGTATTTTGCGATATTAATTGTGCTGCAGCCAAACCATTCGGTGAAGACAGACCTTGGTCCTGAAGTTCTTGGATTTGGTCTGTTATGTTATTATTAACATATAGTTGTTGATCATATAATGATTGAATTTGCGATAATGTATTATCAATGTTAGCCAATTGTGTTGATGTTGTGATATTTGATAGTAGTGTTTGATATATAGATGTTAAATTGTTTATGGGAACTGATAATTGATCGACGAATGTTTGATCAGTGTCTATAAGTCGTTGTTCCATAATAGCTGTGTTTAACAAAAATTAATAAAGAATAAAACTATGATCAAAGTTTTTTTAAAAAAAAATACTAACTGAGATTTGAAGGCAAAATTGTCGTATTAATAGGATTAAAAAGTACTCCATCCGTATAATTCTGTACTGTAACCGATGGAGCATTTGTGATATAAATCGAGCATTCCGTTGGTTGTATTGTTGCTGGTTGTAGTAGTTGTGCGATTTTATCTGTTGCGTTAAAAATAATTTAAATAATTATTACTGTATTTTACATACGAATTTATTTAACAAAAATTGCTTTAAATTATCTATTTTTTTCTTAGTTTAATGTTTGTGACGTCACGTCGACACGAGCAAAATAGTTATTAAATATCAATTTGTATAAAAATTTGTCATTCTTATAAAAACCATTTTATTTATAATATTTTCATAAAATTTTTTAATAGGTTTATTAAACTAATTTTGCTTAAATTGAAAATTTACATTTCAATATGAAGCTTTAATAATGATATTAATTCTTTTGATTAATATTGATTAACTAGAGCTTAATCCAGGCTTTATCGGGAAATATAATTAAAATTAGATTAAAAATTACAAGATTTTACTCCTCTAACTGAGCCCACAATTACCCTTCCGACCCCTAATGGATCCCATACCATCTTAAACATCCATTTTCCTACACATTTCGATCTGAATCTATTGATATAAGTGCCGAGGGGATGGGACCTCCATGGAGGCCTTTATAAAGTGACAGACAATCAAACAAATTATGACGCATAAATTAGATATAATCAAAGAAATGTTTAGTTAAAATTTATAATACCTATCGTTTCAAACTCTAAGTTTATAATAAAGCAATATTTGATTAAAAACCAATATTAGATTCAGGCCATTATCTTTTATCATAGAACTAAAACTTACGATAACACAAATGAGCGAACGTCACTGAATCGCAATCATATTATTCAAATTAGATTTGTTGGGACCCCGGTTTGATCTTTATTACAGCAAATATTTTCGACCGGGCAGTGACTTTTTATAAATAAATAAAATTTATTTATTATATAAGCTTACTAAAAAAACTAAAAGATTCACTAATCTATTTTTAATTAAAACTAACTTTGCTAAAATGTATTAAAGACATAAAATAAAAAATTTTAAATAAAAGAATTGTATTCAATATATTAATAATAAAATATTTAACGGTCCTTGACACTTTTTGAAGTGCCGAGCCTAGTGGGGCTTTCAATTTTAAACTTACCTTCAATTTTTTTGGGCCTTAATAGGGCTCGAACCTGAATTTTGAGCAATTGGACACTCTAGTACATATAGCTTAAATAATATAACTACAATTTTAAGGATAACTATTATGTGGATATACATAAAAGAAATTGTACATAAAAGTAAATTCTAAATTAACACATTTTAAGTATTATCAGTTTGAATTAAGAAAATATTTACGATTACCATTCATACTATCGGTGAGATTTTGCAGTTGATCGAAGGCCACAGTGTTTATAGCGGTAACTGCTGTTGAAGTAGCGTTTGATAGATCTGATTGCGTATTCGCTGATTGTAATTGTGTCTGTAATGTACCAAATATTGACGAAAAATTATTCAACGTATCTCTTTGTTGAATTAATTGCTGCTGAATAGCGCCAGTTGTGGCTGCTATTTGTTGGTCAAGTGAACAATTAATTACGTTATTAATAATTGTTTGAAGTTGACTTGTTTGTGTCGCTAGACTTGATGCGATCCCATCTATAACTGATTGTGAAACGTTACTCGACTCTAATGCGTTCGATACATTTTGGACCAAATATGCAAAATAAAAAGATCGATCAATTATATCACTTGCAAGCGAATTATCATCACCACCAGTAACCATATCATTAGCGTCCTGTGCTATCTGAGCGGTCACTAAACTTAAGTAATCTGTTTGTAACTGAAATATATTAACTGCAGCCTCGTCTATAGCGTCCTGACATAGATATGGTAGAGATGAGGTTAATTTAGAAATTGTTTGCGCCAATGAAGCTTCTAAATCTTGGGTCGCTGTTTCCAAACGATCATCTAATTCGGGAACAAGTGATGAATTGGTTGCAATAGCATTCCTTAGCGTTGATTGTAGTGCAGAGACGGTCAGTATATTTAAACTTACATTTTGATTTAATGTATTTTGCGCTATTAGTAGTGCTGCTGCCAATCCATTTGGTGATGAAACACCTTGGATTTGAAGTTCTTGGATTTGGTCTGTTATATTATTATTAACGTATATTTGCTGATTATATAATGTTTGAATTTGCGATAATGTATTATAAGCGTTATCAATGTCTGTTGAACTATTTATTAATGTGATCTGTGACTGATATATAGATGTTAAATTGTTTATTGGAACTGATAATTGGTCGACGAATGTTTGATCAGTGTCTATAAGTCGTTGTTCCATAATTGCTGTATTTACCAAAAATTAAATTAATTAAAACATTTATCAAAGTTTATAAAATACTAACTGAGATTTGCAGGCAAACATGTTGTATTAATAGGATTAACTGGTATTCCATTTGTATAATTCTGAACCGTAACAGATGGAGCATTTGTGATATATATTGAGCAATCTGTTGGTTGTACTGTTGCCGGTTGTAGTAGTTGTGCGATTTTCTATGGATGGTTTAGATTTAGTTGAAATTATTAATTCGTTGTTTAGATAAATATTCAATTTATTGAGCTTATGCTAATCACAACAAAATTATTCTAAAACTTAATTATGTTCATAAAGCTCTAATTTAATTGAAAAACAATCATTGACTCAGTATTGTGTCAATATATCTTAGAACTAAAGCGTGTAATAATTTTAACTAAATATTACTGAATGCTGAATTCAAGCAGTTTGCTCGTAGAACTTAAAGTATATAATTACTAAGGACAACCAAATTCGGGTTCGCCCCGAAAAGCCCTTTTTGATGCACCGAATCCCTCCCGAACTTGGTAGATATTTTGCCTTAATTTGGTTGTCATTAATAATTACTAATCATTTAAAACTATATATATACATTAAACCTTTTGATACTAATAGAAAATTTTTGTCACATATATTAATGTTTTTCCATTTAATTTAAGAATAAAATTACCATTCATATTATCTGTGAGAGTTAGCAGCTGATCACCGACTGCAGAGTTTATAGCGCTAACTGCTGATGAAGTAGCGTATGATAGATCTGATTGCGTATTCGCTGATTGTAATTGTGTCTGTAATGTACTAAATATTGACGAAAAATTATTCAACGTATCTCTTTGTTGAATTAATTGTTGCTGAATAGCACCAGTTGTGGCTGCTATTTGTGGGTCAAGTGAACAATTAATTACGTTATTAATTATTGTCTGAAGATTATTTGTTTGAGACGTTAGACTTGATGTGATCTCATTTATAACTGATTGCGAAACATTTCCATTATTCGAATTCAATACGTTCGATATATTTTGGACCAAATTTGCAAAATAAAATGATCTATAAATTATATCATTTGCAAGCGAATTAGTGTCACCACCAGTAACCATATCATTAGCGTCCTGTGCTATCTGTGCGGTCACTAAACTCAAGGAATCTGTTTGTATTTGAAACAAATTAGTTTCAGCGGAGTCTATCGCATCCTGACATAAAGATGATACTGATGTTCGTAAAGATACAGTTGAGGATAATTTAGCAGATGCTTTCGACAACGAAGCCTCTAAATCTTGGATTGCAGTTTGCAAACGTGCTCTTAATGCTGGAACAATTGATGAATTGTTTGTAATAGCATTCTGTAGCGCTGTTTGTAGTGCAGAGACAGTCAGTATATTTAGACTTACATTTTGATTTAATGTATTTTGCGCTATTAGTTCTACTGCCGCCACACCATTCGGTGAAGACAGACCTTGGTTTCGAAGCGCTTTGATTTGGTCTGTTATGTTATTATTAATAAATAGTTGTTGATTATATAATGATTGAATTTGCGATAATGTAATATCAATGTTAGCCAATTGTGTTGATGTGGTTATATTCGAGAGTTGTGTTTGATATGTGGTCAATAAATTATTTATTGGAACTGATGATTGGTTTAAGGATGTTTGAGCTGTGGATACAAGTCTTTGTTCCATAATAGCTATATTGAACAAAAATAAATTCTAGAATTTAGTTAAGAACAATGAAATACTAACTGAGATTTGTTGGAAGACATGAAATATTAATAGGATTAACAGGTATTCCATTCGTATAATTCTGTACTGCAACCGATGGAGCATTTGTGATATATGTAGAGCATTCTGTTGGTTGTATTGTTTCATTTTGTAGTAGTTGTGCGATATTGTCTGTAGTGTTAAAAATAGTTTTAATAATTGTTACCGTATTTTATTTAATATAATATTTAATAAGAATTGCTTTAAACTATATTTTATTTATTAGTCTAATATTTGCTACAAATATTGTTCTTAAATATCAATTTTCAATAGAAAATCTTATCAAAAGCTTCTTGTTTATAATATTTTCATAAAAATGTTTTGATAGGTTTACTAAATTACTTTTTTTGGTAATTTTTAATTAAAAATTTGTATTTCAAATGTTGTTCATTAAATATTACGAAAAATAGCTAACAAATAGTTTTAGACTTTTAAATTATACCTGATTCTTGTATACAATGATTACTACTAAAATAAAAAAGCATCCAATTCTTTCATTTGGAAACTTTAATAATTCTTTTAATTCTTTTGATTAATACTGATTAATTAAAGTCTTATCCCTTCTTCGTCGGGAGAAAATAGTTTAAAATGCGAATAAAATCCATAAACTTTTTCTAAAGAAACCGACCCCACTAATACCCACTTGATCCCGGGCCAGGTCGGTCTTTTTTTTATAAATAAACTAAATATATATATGTTGACAATGAATAAACTTATAGTTTTTCTAATCGATGTTTAAATAAAACAAATTTTGCTAAAATGTATTAAAGACATAAAATAGAAGATTTTCAATAATAGAAGTAATATAATATTTATCGGGCCACCGACGATTTTACCGGACAGTATCTGGTCGGGTTTTCAATTTGAATCAATTATGCTGAGGCCGGTCCTAAATTCAACCCTTTTTAATGCTCGGGCCTGTAAATTTGAACGAATGGACACAGTAGTAAATATAGCTTAAAGAATTTAACTACTATTCTAATGTTAACTATTAATTTAATCATTTAATTGTTTATCCGTTTAAGAAAATATTTAGGATTACCATTCATAGTATCGGTGAGATTTTGCAGCTGATTTGAGACTGCAGAGTTTATAGCGTTAAGTGCGGATGTCGTAGCGTTCGAGAGCTCTGATTGCGTATTCGCTGATTGCAATTGTGTCTGTAATGTACCAAATATTGACGAAATATTATTTAACGTATCTCTTTGTTGAATTAATTGTTGCTGAATATCGCCAGATGTGGCTGCTATTTGTGGGTCAAGTGAACAATTAATAACGTTATTAATTATTGTTTGAATTTGATTTGTTTGTGTCGCTAGACTTGATGCGATCCCATCTATAACTGATTGCGAAACATTTCCATTACTCGAATTCAACGAGTTTGATATATTTTGTATCAAATTTGCAAAATAAAACGATCTATAAATTATATCATTTGCAAGTGAAGTGACGTTTCCACCCGTTACCATATCATTAGCGTCCTGTGCTATCTGAGCCTTGAGTAGAAGATCGCCATTTAATGATTCCTCAATTAATATTCTAGCTATTCCTTCTATTTTAGCCTCCCATTTTTTGGCAGCAATTTCTAAACTGTCTCTCAATTCTGGAACAAGCGATGAATTGGTCGCAATAGCATTCCTTAGAGCTGTTTGTAGTGCAGAGACAGTCATAATATTTAAATTTGCATTTTGCTGTAATGTATTTTGCGATATTAATTGTGCTGCAGCCAAACCATTCGGTGAAGACAGACCTTGGTCCTGAAGTTCTTGGATTTGGTCTGTTATGTTATTATTAACATATAGTTGTTGATCATATAATGATTGAATTTGCGATAATGTATTATCAATGTTAGCCAATTGTGTTGATGTTGTGATATTTGATAGTAGTGTTTGATATATAGATGTTAAATTGTTTATGGGAACTGATAATTGATCGACGAATGTTTGATCAGTGTCTATAAGTCGTTGTTCCATAATAGCTGTGTTTAACAAAAATTAATAAAGAATAAAACTATGATCAAAGTTTTTTTAAAAAAAAATACTAACTGAGATTTGAAGGCAAAATTGTCGTATTAATAGGATTAAAAAGTACTCCATCCGTATAATTCTGTACTGTAACCGATGGAGCATTTGTGATATAAATCGAGCATTCCGTTGGTTGTATTGTTGCTGGTTGTAGTAGTTGTGCGATTTTATCTGTTGCGTTAAAAATAATTTAAATAATTATTACTGTATTTTACATACGAATTTATTTAACAAAAATTGCTTTAAATTATCTATTTTTTTCTTAGTTTAATGTTTGTGACGTCACGTCGACACGAGCAAAATAGTTATTAAATATCAATTTGTATAAAAATTTGTCATTCTTATAAAAACCATTTTATTTATAATATTTTCATAAAATTTTTTAATAGGTTTATTAAACTAATTTTGCTTAAATTGAAAATTTACATTTCAATATGAAGCTTTAATAATGATATTAATTCTTTTGATTAATATTGATTAACTAGAGCTTAATCCAGGCTTTATCGGGAAATATAATTAAAATTAGATTAAAAATTACAAGATTTTACTCCTCTAACTGAGCCCACAATTACCCTTCCGACCCCTAATGGATCCCATACCATCTTAAACATCCATTTTCCTACACATTTCGATCTGAATCTATTGATATAAGTGCCGAGGGGATGGGACCTCCATGGAGGCCTTTATAAAGTGACAGACAATCAAACAAATTATGACGCATAAATTAGATATAATCAAAGAAATGTTTAGTTAAAATTTATAATACCTATCGTTTCAAACTCTAAGTTTATAATAAAGCAATATTTGATTAAAAACCAATATTAGATTCAGGCCATTATCTTTTATCATAGAACTAAAACTTACGATAACACAAATGAGCGAACGTCACTGAATCGCAATCATATTATTCAAATTAGATTTGTTGGGACCCCGGTTTGATCTTTATTACAGCAAATATTTTCGACCGGGCAGTGACTTTTTATAAATAAATAAAATTTATTTATTATATAAGCTTACTAAAAAAACTAAAAGATTCACTAATCTATTTTTAATTAAAACTAACTTTGCTAAAATGTATTAAAGACATAAAATAAAAAATTTTAAATAAAAGAATTGTATTCAATATATTAATAATAAAATATTTAACGGTCCTTGACACTTTTTGAAGTGCCGAGCCTAGTGGGGCTTTCAATTTTAAACTTACCTTCAATTTTTTTGGGCCTTAATAGGGCTCGAACCTGAATTTTGAGCAATTGGACACTCTAGTACATATAGCTTAAATAATATAACTACAATTTTAAGGATAACTATTATGTGGATATACATAAAAGAAATTGTACATAAAAGTAAATTCTAAATTAACACATTTTAAGTATTATCAGTTTGAATTAAGAAAATATTTACGATTACCATTCATACTATCGGTGAGATTTTGCAGTTGATCGAAGGCCACAGTGTTTATAGCGGTAACTGCTGTTGAAGTAGCGTTTGATAGATCTGATTGCGTATTCGCTGATTGTAATTGTGTCTGTAATGTACCAAATATTGACGAAAAATTATTCAACGTATCTCTTTGTTGAATTAATTGCTGCTGAATAGCGCCAGTTGTGGCTGCTATTTGTTGGTCAAGTGAACAATTAATTACGTTATTAATAATTGTTTGAAGTTGACTTGTTTGTGTCGCTAGACTTGATGCGATCCCATCTATAACTGATTGTGAAACGTTACTCGACTCTAATGCGTTCGATACATTTTGGACCAAATATGCAAAATAAAAAGATCGATCAATTATATCACTTGCAAGCGAATTATCATCACCACCAGTAACCATATCATTAGCGTCCTGTGCTATCTGAGCGGTCACTAAACTTAAGTAATCTGTTTGTAACTGAAATATATTAACTGCAGCCTCGTCTATAGCGTCCTGACATAGCGATGGTAGAGCTGCTATGTAATTAGAAATTGTTTGCGCCAATGAAGCCTCTAGTTCTTGGGTAGCCGTTTCCAAACGCTCTTTTAATTCTGGAACAAGTGATGAATTTGTCGAAATAGCGTTCCTTAAAGCTGATTGTAGTGCAGAGACAGTCATTATATTTAAACTTACATTTTGCTGTAATGTATTTTGCGCTATTAGTAGTGCTGCTGCCAATCCATTTGGTGAAGACAGACCTTGGATTTGAAGTTCTTGGATTTGGTCTGATATATTATTATTAACATATATTTGCTGATTATATAATGATTGAATTTGCGATAATGTATTATAAGCGTTATCTATGTCTGTTGAACTATTTATTGATGTGATCTGTGATTGATATATAGATGTTAAATTGTTTATTGGAACTGATAATTGGTCGACGAATGTTTGATCAGTATCTATAAGTCGTTGTTCCATAATTGCTGTATTGGACAAAAATAAAAAGATTTAAACTTTGATCAAAGTTTTTTAAAATACTAACTGAGATTTGCAGGCAAACACGTTGTATTAATAGGATTAACAGGTACTCCGTCCGTATAATTCTGTACTGTATTCCCACTAATATTTGCATAGTAGTTCGAGCAGTATATTTGTTGCGCTGTTGGCGGCACTGTTGGAGGAGCTGTTGTCGGTTGTTGTTGTTGAAGTAGTTGTGAAATTTGCGCTGTAATTTTATTTTTAAAAATTAAATAAATTTTATGCTTATTTATATTTGAATAAAATCAGATCGAAACGGTTATAATATCTAGATTTTTAAGATTTATTTTTATAGGTCCCAATTATCGATAGATTCATTTAATTTAGACAATTTTCTTTAATAAAAATATTGTCTAATGGATATAACACTATATAAAGGAACTGACACTTACTATCTGATTCACAACAGCGACCTTTGTAACTGGATTATGGAATATTCCGCTTTAAATTATGTTTATATAAAATATGAATATTATAATTATTTATTTTGACCTGAAATTCTTTCCTTAAAGCTATGCTCAATTTTAGTTCAAAAAGCTTCCTGTCTTTTTTTGTAAGAAATTAGGGAAATCTTTTTCTTTTAATACAAAAGGTTACATATTCATTGTTAATTCATGGATACTTGAGTACTGAAATTTAGAAATTAAATTTTTAATTACCTAAAATATCATTAATGAGATTTTGAAGCGAACTTATCAATGCATTTATAGCCGCCGCTACTGATGCCGTAGCGTTTGTTAGCTGTGTTTGTAAGTTCGCGATAATTGATTGTAATTGGGTTTGTAGTGAACCCAATGCGGAAATTAGTTGTCCGACAAGAACTTGCGATAGATTTCCTAAAGAACTCAATTGTTGCCAAATAATGCTTAATAATGATTGCAATAAACTAACGGCTAAATTAAACGCTTGTAATCCCAAACTTCCAAAAATCCCCAACAATGATAAACCAAAATTAATCGCTTGTTGTAATGCGAATAGAAATGATTGTAATACTATATCCAACGCTTGTTGTATTGAAGGCACGAGCGATGATCCAACAGAAATAGCCGAAGATAATGCTTGTTGAAGAGAGCGTAATAGACTTAAAAGTACTTGAACTTTGAAATTGAGAACTTGTTGTATCAATTCTAGCAAATAAGGGATTATTTCTCCAGAGAATGATAATGCGGATGTTGTAATTGTAACCAAACTGGAGATTACTGTTCCGAATTGGCTGAGTATGCTCGGTATTAATACATCAGTAATTGAATTTATTGCGGAAACGCCTAATGTTAGCAGATTTGCCAAAATCGTACTGATAGAGGTTATTACAGTGCTTACACCAAATATTAAGCCATTCACCACAAAATTTGCGACGTTTACTAATGCTTGTCCAATAAAGTCAACTGTAGAACAAATCTAGTTAATTTATTTCAAATTTATATATAAAGTTAGAGAACTTACAATTCGGAAGTGGAATATCGATATCTATGATTAAATTCGTCGAATTAACTGATATCTGTGATGCCGCGTATTTCGCGCATAACGCAAATAAAAGTAATGAAAGGATTACTTTCATCTTTTTTTGAAGAATAATTTTTGTGTTAATAGAAGTTATAATTAATTTTTCGTAGCAAAATAATGTATACTTAACAGTAAGGTTCTAATGCAAATTTTTGAGTTCTTTTATAGGATTTGTATTACCGGTTCCAGACATTTGAGTGACATTTGCTTATTTTGAAATCGTGGTTTGGTTTTGATATGTGCGTCAATTGAATTTGTTTCCTAAACTTAGTTATATAATAGCGTTTTACTTCAGTGTCGAGTTCTAATTGGCTGTTTGGTAAACATGCAAATTTAAAATATTAATACTATAGTCTCATATTTATTGTCAATTTATTGGCATCAATATGCATAAAACATATATGAATTTAGTTGGTAACGATTAATGATTCGAAAATCTCCACAAATTTCTTAATTCTTGATAATACTTTGTTTGACTTTGAAAAGGTTTTTTTTTGATATCACGTAAGTTTGGATATGATAGACAACAATGTGTTATTTTAGTTCCAATGTCATACCCTATACGTATTCATAACATATTTCTGAAAAAATCTGTTATTTATTTAATCCTTTATTTGATTGAGACGTAAAAAGTTTTTACGCAATAATGCACATTTAGAAAATAGAATATTCATTATGGTAAATTCTTAAGCGGAAAACACCTTTTATAACAATTTTAACATTTAATTAAATCTAATCCCATCACGAAACGATAAGACAAATATCAAAATATTGATTAACTACCCGATACTAACAGATAATAAACCCGAATAATAAACTTATATCATATTTCAAAAACATATTAGTATCTATTAGTTTACAAATATATCGAATACGGAAGGTTTAACTTTTATTGCTGCAAAAGCTTTAATTTTTTCAAAAAAATATTTTTGATGCGCAATATTTATTTCCATTTATTTATCCACTATCAAAACAACTGGCTTTCTATTCTTTTGCTTTCTATCATTGTAAATATCGTTTGTTTCCAATCATTCTAAAAATGGGTAGTACTATAAATATAATGAGGGTGTTCCAAGCTTGGATGGTCTAGGGGGAATCATTTCGGTTTTTTGAAAATTCATGGAGGGTGTCAAACTTACCGGATTTAGCAGAAAATATTTTGGCCTTCAACCCATAAAAATTTTTCAAAACAATTTATTCAGACGAAAACCTAAACCACGCCCCCAATTAAATTTTTGAAGATTTTATAATAATTTAAGGATTCACAAGAACTATTCTTTTTTGATGTACAATATTTTTACATTTGACCAAAAATTTTTCAAATTTTTAACTTCTGGGTATGGGGTATACCAATCCCAGACCCCATTGGGACACCCTGTATATAATAGCTCATATAGCATTAATAAATATTGTTTTCGTTTGCAATTAAATTATTTCCCATAGCGTAACAGTATTATTGCGTAACAGCTGCAGTCACAATATAAATTAGCTTGAATTCTTTTTATTTAGATTTGTTTTGAAAATATAGTAAACATTGGAATTCTGTCATAACAAAAACACGATACATTGAATATAAATTTGGTTAAATGAGTATATTGCTATCAAAAAAAATAATTATTATTGAGTTGAAATCGCTATTATAAGTTTCTAAATACGCAACATCTTTATATATGATTTGCTCTTTAGTGTACGAATCAGACCATTAATGCCAACAATATATTTTAATTCTCAATTCAACTTATGAAAGAAACAAACGATAAATTTTCGATTTCCTATTATGGATGACTCTGTCTCTGATTTAGCCTTTGATTTTTGTTGGATATGCTCTTTTAAAAAATTGTACACTAAATTCTATTAGAAAGTCCTCACTAGTGTTGTTTCGCTTTTTGGAAGAAAAAGTAAAAGCGAAAATATTTTTACTTTTACTTTCGCTTTAAAGCCAAAGTTAAATACAATTTAAATGATTTATGACTTAAAAGCGAAAGCGAAATACAATTAAAATTAGAATGAAAACTAAAAGCGAAAGTAAAATACAATTGAAATAA
>JAQGAW010001407.1:0-19302 GCA_034698025.1 Phthiracarus crinitus
ACTAAAACTTAAATGAAAATAACGCAATAGCAATGTGTTGCTATCGGGAATTGTTTATTATTTTAAGCTAAACTAATTTTACAATTTTAATTTCAATTGACTTTCACTTTTGTTTCCAAAACTCATTTAATTTTGGATTCTTTCGCTTTTTTATTTTGTTTAAAAATTACATTTAAATTTAATTTTTACTTTTCCTTTCGTATTTCGCTTTTTCATATAATTTTCAAAAGTAAAAGTTAATTAATTTTTTTAAAAAAATATTCTTAATTGAATTTGCGACAATTTTATAAAATTTTTAAGTTTTAGTTCAAGACTACAATTTCTAGACTACATATTTGATAAATTTGATAATTAACTGGTATTTCTCTTTTGCTTTTACAATTTTATTTTTAATTGAATTTCGCTTTCAATTATAATTTTAAGTCCACTTAATTTCACTTTCGCTTTTTCTTCGGGTTTTTATTAAATTGTATTTAACTTTCGCTTATTTCAACCCCTACATACTCTTAAAAAATTTGATTGACTATCTATCCGTAAACAGTTTTACTATCAACACAAAGTTGTCAATTAAAATTAGTCTTTTCCGCTTAATATTCTAACTTAATTTATTGAATAGATTTGCTCTTTAAAATTCTGGGATTTAATTTACTAAATTAAAAGCAATCGTAATATGAATGTTTCGTTTTTATTTTATACAGTAAAGAAATAAATGGAAAATTTTATTTTAAACGAAAAAATAGTCTAATTAATGTGTGAAAGTTTACGTTTAAATGCATAATAAGTGCATACAAATTTTAATTACTATTCGATTAGCAGTCAGTGAGGAGCAGTTCTACCTTCACTTTCTTCATTGTCTAATACAGTGCGTCTCACTGAAAATCTGAGTACAACTTTCATAGAGAGTTATGTTTACTATGGTTTTGTGTTTTGGGTGACACACACTGTAGATAAATATTAATTTGCAGTGAAAACTTAAAAATATTTGCTCGTCAATAGAGTCGCAGTTAATGTCTCATATAGAAAGAGCATAGAATTATATGCATTTAAAACGGATAAAATTATGATTCACGATTGACATCTGTTACTTCTCATTTATTTAAATTACTGCACTAAAAAATCCTACCATTGTTTACTCGTGTTCTCAAAGTTTAAGCGCGTTAATAATTTAGTATATTTCAAAATTGAATAATTTTTTAGCTCACTTTCTCAGTAGGAATGTTAGCTTATGATTAGGGCTTCAATTTTCCGGGATAATTCCGAAACTATATATTACTGGAAACTTCAGGAAAATAATGTTAAATGATATAAACAATACAACGATCATTTTAAAAATGTTTATTTGTCACGATTTTTCCTAATTTTACGATATATTAAATATTCCCATTTTATAACCGAAATAATTGAAAATTTTTCCGATTTTGCAAGTTTTACTAAGTTTTTCTTGAATAAAGAATAAAAATTTTTATAAATATTATTATTATTATATAGTCTAAACAAATATAATTAAAATTTTGTTCAAATACATTTTATAAGTGCAATTTTTAAAAGTATTTGTAGCATATTATTAAGTTATTAAATGTAATAAATAAGTTTCATCTAAAAATTAAAATTTTAGTTCATTTTATCCATTTTGGCCATTTTAAAGCCATTTTAAAGCCAATTTTAGCCCAAATTTAGCCAGATAGGAGTCTTTTCAACAATGATATTTAGAAGATTGGAGTCTATTTTTATGAAGATAGGAGTCTATTTTAAAAAAATCCCTTAATTAATATAGAGAAAATCCCTTAATAAATATAGAGACCGGTCCACATACAGACAGACAGACAGATGGACAGACAGACAGACAGACATCCCAAATCCAATAGCTCCTTTAGTTAAAGTGAGCTAAAAAACATATTTTTTAAAATATTACATTTTTAAACATGATCTAACATAGTTAAACAGTATTAGCAATATTTATAAATGTTATTTTTGCTATTTTCAATTATAGATGATATTTTCTAATTTAAGCTCACAAGTCCCATAAACTGGAAAATTATCTATTAAATCCATAAAGATTTTATGAATTTTAAAAAATAATTTTAAATTTTAAAATTATGCAAATTTCTTTAATAAACAACAACGTACAATCAAAGAGAGCTGACTTTATAAATATTAAGGATTATTAAACGACCACAGCCAGACAGATATTGTCAATACAATAAGATGGATTATTTAGAAAAATAATGATTGGCCAAAAATTAAAAAAGTAGAAAATTTTTGATAATTTTTAAAAAGTATGAAATATTTTTAAAATAAATTTTAATGCTATTTTAGTACATATTTAGAAGCAATTTATAGCGTTAAATTTATAAACAAGTAATGTTATTTTTTGTTAATCAAATAATTATTTATAACATTTAAAAACTCATAAGTTTGTAATATTGGAATCCTTGAAGAATGCAATGTCAAGGGAAAACATCAACTGATCTATTAATAGAATAACGGGAGGTTTGGTCACCCAATTCCGAAGTCAACGAAGGTATTTATATCTCGCTATCATATACTTTGTAACAAAGAGTACCAGAGTTTGATAAAAAACGACTGTTTATTACGAAAGTTATGACTCGAATGAATATACAGAAAAACGTTATTCAAAATATAGATAATGCATAGACATATAATCAATGAGTTACACCTGTCGTGTAAATTCCCTTGTTTTTAGAGTGTCGTAATCTCTGCCGGAATGCCGTAAACGTGTTTCCTGTCGATATGTAATGATGTGCCACGTGTTGGTTGCAATTGGGCTTCAGGTCTCGCTAAAGGTGTACTGATTGTGCTGAGCTCCAGATGTTTGGAGCCGGACCACTGCAGAAAAAACCAGTGTTGATGGTGCCGAGTGCCACCATGTCAGAGCAGGATCCTAGACTTACGACTAAGACTAGGTCCACTTTCGATGCTTCTGACGCTTTGTTTTGATGAGTTGTTTGTGTATGGCATGTACTGTTCGTAATGCTTGATAGTGACCTGTAACAGTTGAATTAACAGGCTTTAGAAACTTAGGTGATATGAGACCGAATAGCAAATATCGCGCAGTGAAAGCAGTGTTTGAATGCGGTGTTTCGTTAGAGTATATGACTGCTTTGGACACTGATGCAGTCAATCGAGTCTTTGAATTTTGGCTAAAACCAGTCGAAATCCTTTCGCTGTGAAATTTGTGGAATTTTCGGTTACTATAGATTGAGGTATACATATCCTTTTCGGTTCCTCCTCGGTTTCAATCGGATGATTGCCTTCAAGTGAGGCTTCAATTTATGGCTTAATAGATTGACAAGACTTGACATTCTTGTTAATATTCAGATCTCGAATTATTGACAATTTTTTATGCTCACTGACAAACTGATTATTCAGTCAAGGGAATTCGACAATTTGTTGTGAACTACCGTTAGCTTTAGGTACCAGCCATTTCGGTGATGCAATAGGAGTAATCGATCGCCGAAACAAGTCCATTGTTCAACATATCGTTAAAATATCGTTTCAGTTCACTTGATCGATGAGATGATACACGAAATGGACGCTTAGAGAAAGGCGCTGAGTCCGATTTCATTTGTGTAACACGTTTTATGCTCATAATGCTTACGATGTCTTTATTGCCTTTAGCAAACAACGTTTTGCATTCAGAAAACAGCTTAAGACTTGACTCCTTCGGTACTGGTTTTGCTATGTGATATAAAGTGCTTTCGGTTTCATTTGCTTTGTTTCGCAGAAGTTGATTTTAAGTCCAAAAGCACAAGCTGCGTCGAGGCCTAACAGGCCATCTTGAACGAGGTTTGGAAACACGTGTCCTTCGATAGTATTCGTACTGTACCCTATGGTTACTTGCGCGAGTATACTTCCGTTAGTATGTCCCGAGCCATGCTTTTTATTAATAGGAATTGTTGTCCTCTTGTCCGGAGTGTTACGAATATTATTAGCAGTAATAGTAGAGAAGGTGTCAAGTAATAAGCGAATTGTCTTACCGTTTAACTTGACATCGTATGAGACGAAAGCTTCGGATATAGAGTTAACCTTAACCTTGTTTGCTGCTGTTGACGTCGATCCGCCATTTGAGTCATCCAAGTATGGGGCACTGTCGATGCCGGTGATACTCTATTTTACCATTAGACTTAATGACACGGATTCTTGGGCTGAGCACTTGAGTTGAACTGCTTCTTGTTTTTGCGCACATGTTTCCGGTCTTCATCGCCATTATGTACTGTTAGCGAGTGATGAGCTTCTTCCGCGCCCGAGTATCATGAGTAATTCGTGAATCTTCGATGGCTAAAGCGACTTTCAGCCATTTGTGAGATGAGTCGGGTTCTGAGTCAGCGATCTGTACGCGTTAGAGTTCAGGCATGCTTTCGGTAAGCATCGCCACCTTATTGTGTTCAATGATTCCAGATAAGTCCAAAAGTCTACGTTTGTCGTTATAGTATAACAGCACTGTCTCCTTAGATGATAAGACAATCTTTGATGCCTCAACGAGGGGATTCAATAAGAATTATATTTCCTTTCAAACACAGCATTATTATTTATTGTTTATGACATTTAACTAGTTAGAAAGTTTCGACCCAACAAATACATAAAAATACATTGGTTATTTACTATATCTGCTCCATTGTTGTAAAACATGTTAACTAAAAAGTTTTATATTATTGTAAAATATATTCTGGAAAATTATTTGCTATATTTATAACAATCAATTATTCAGTTAAACCAATTAAAGTAAACATTTTTAAGAAATAAGAAATAAATGTAACATAAACAAAACCTAACCTAGGCTAACCTAACCTAACCTAACAAACCAAATCTAATCAAACCATAATCTTAAATTAATCTTAAACTATCTTATCCCAACCTAACCCAACCTAACATAAGCTAACACCACTAAATAATGATAACCTATTTAAGCATAACTTAGCACTATGTAATATGTTATAACAAAAGCATAAATAAAACAAACCTTTAACCCCAAACTGAACATATATTACCAAAGATTTAAAGAAAATATTCAAAAATTTAACGTTTATTAGCTTTTATAATTAGTAACAATTAGTTATTGTTATGAGCTTTTACTGTATTATACAGTTATTTTAGTGCTTGAATAATCTTTCGAATTTCTCAACAATAGTTCTAATAATTATATACTATTACGCAACAATGGAGCGTATATAATACATAACACCCAAAAATACTTGTAAAACCTTTTGATTCCAAAGATAACAGCGAACTCTTCCATATCGATTTGTAATAAGTTTAGTTCAGCTAAAGATTTAGACTCTTATGCGAATGCAAATGCCTATTGGTTTTGATAACTTCGTTTGGTAAAAGATAACAAAGTACACAACAGAGGACAAACCAGAATTGTAATGAACAAATTAAGGGATGTTCTTAGTTAATGGATATTTTTTCGTGGTTCTATGACAAGTTCTATTATACATTGTCTTTTATTAAAATGTATTGAGGACAGACGATCGATAATTTTTATCAATTGAATGATAGAAATACTGAAGACTCCGCAAAAACTAAAACCCTGCTTTAATAGAACAACAAAAGGAGATGCTAAATCAGACTTACTAACCTTTTTGATTAATTCAAGCTTTATAAAGCGCAAAAGATTTTCTAAAATTTTTACTGTTTGGTTGGCCAGATTTATGACAAAAGAAAATATTTTACCAATATTTACGCCTAAAAGTAGCTTAAAAGCAAAATCTTTCAAAACAGTTACAGTTATTTGCTTTGTAATTTTTTGAATGTTATGTTTAACATTGCAGTTCCAATTGATTTACAAAATCCATTTGCAGTATTGATGTCTTTTGACTTTCCAGTATCGATAACTATTTTGAATTTAATAGTTGTTTCTAAACTTATTAAGTTTATTGATGATGCGGTATCAATGATATCTTCGTATTCAATTTCGTTAATCATAACTTGTGTTAATATAAGTTTTTAATATGTTGCAATTTTTAACTTTTAAGTGGGTTTGTTCTGTATTACTATTCGATTCAGATTCTTGTGGCTTTGTATTCTTTGAATAGTTCTGATCATAATCTTTAAATTCTTTTGTCCAGTGATAAGCGTTTGCAATACTTTATTTTTGCATAAAAAACATAGTTTTGGCGGACTATGTTTAATATAAATTTCATTTGTTTGATTTGGTTTTGTAGTTTATTAATTGCTTTATTTTAATCGCAGTGTTTAATGGTAAATGCATTTATTTTATGTTTTCTGTCTGGATGTGATATTGGCTTTGGTTGGTTTAGTTGATAATAAAACTCAGCTTTTAATGCAACTCTTAGCCATTGCTGTACATCAGTAACATAAGCCGTATATTATACTGTTCTTTAATGTAATGGTAACCCTTTATTTAATTCATCGATCATAAGTTCTTCTTTAAGACCCATTTGCTCCAATAATTGTAATTTAACATCGAAATAGTCTTGCACGATTTCCTCTCTTAAATTATCTATTCTTTTCTGATCTCAATGGTGATACTTAATAGTTTTTAAAGCGTGTAATGAATGATTATTTGACTTCACTCCATATAACCGCTTCTTTTGCCTATAACTTAGCACTGAATTGTGTTGAGCAGTATGTTAATGCATGTATATAGAGATTTTTAAAAAGCTTTGTGATCTTTTGTTCCAGTGTTTTATCGATAAATGCAAACTTAAATAATAGTAACCAATTTTTTAAATCAATTGTTTTATCAGTTTCATCAAACAATCTTAACTTAGGATCTTTTGATGCCATTGTTTCGTTATCTGATTCACTTTTAGTTTATAATTCAGAACTATCAATGTTTGACTTTATGTCAATTATGTCAATATTTATCAAATGTTTTAATTCAATTTAAAAATTTTTAACACTTTGTGATTCTTTGGTAACTTTAATAACTTCCGTATGCGATAGTTTAAAATCAGAATCTTTTTTAACCGCACGTTTCCGTTGTATTCGAGTTGGGATTTCGTCATTCTTTTTTAATAATAGCTTATATTAAATACTAAATTATTTCAAAATATTAATTCTAATTAACAATTATTTCATCGCTTGTTATCCGCATATGATGAAAGGCATCACATAAAGTGGTAAATGTTTGTTTAATATTGCATTCAAATGATATCTAAACAATTTGTTTAATCATTGCTTAATAGCGGTATCACTTAAATGTTGTTTCATTTCAATTAAACAATTTACTGATAATCTCAATTTTAGTTTGTTTGAATCAATGTTTCAAATATTTAACAATAAATATCATTAAAACAAACAATAAATTAAATCACTTTATGAATCATTTCATTGTCAATGTGTTTTTACTTTAATTGTTACAATTAATTCAATTAAATTCAAAGTGATTTATAGTATTGTCATTACAATAGGATTCTTTTAGTCAGTTATTTTTTGAGATAAATGTACGAAATGGAATTATTTGATAACTAAGACTTTCGAAAAACTTTGCTTTTCTTTGAATTCGATGGGTGTATGTATGCGACAATAGTTGTCGGAAATGTTGGTAAATGACGACGTTGACTGCTGAGGAAGAATAACCCGAAGAACCACGTGATACCACTGAAGGCTAGATCACAATGTTCACGAGAGTGAACTCAATGTAAAACATAGGCCGTAATAAACAGTTAAGGAAACGTTAGCATTCAAGCATTGAATACTTTAATGATAAGCAATGCGTTAGTTATACAAACGTAAATACAAGTGAATGTGTAAAACAATAGTAAGCGTAAGGTAACAGTAATGATTAAATGTTATACTTTTTGTAACGTAAAGCTATGAGTAACTAAGTTCTAGAAACTTCTAGAAATGTACATTAATAGTGTAGTGACATGAGATCACATACACTACAATCGGTAAGAAAGATGCAAGGCTTTGTAAAATTACGGTACTTTAAATAATTGTGAGAGTTGAGTAAACCTTGAGTATCTTAAAAATTTAAATCATTATCTATGATTGAATACTATTTAATCTTAAGACAGTAAAGGGAATCTATTTGTATTGTTTCTGCGTTAGTATTGGTACAGTATAGCAAATATCCAGCTATAAAAACCACTTGATACCACGCTTTAAGTTAAATATAGGCATGACTTGACATACGAAATAAGCAATAACTTAACGCTATAATAAATTCTTTATTCAAAATGTAATTAATGTGATATATTCAATGTGTAGAATACAAGTGAACATTAAAAACTTAAAACATAACGTGTATTTAATATAACATACAAATAGTATTAAATGTGTATTACTGTATAATATGACTTTTACTAAGAATGACTAATAATATAATTAAGGGGTAAAATATTTTTTGATCAAAGAAAATCAAAGAATTTTATTATACTCAAAGAATGATTCTTTGAGAAAAATAGCTAATTTACTAAAATAATTTCGATATTTCTCAAATAATTTTACAAATAAAATTTTATTGATCATTTTATAATTAAATTTAACATTTTAAAAATGTTTTCATAAAAATAGAATGTACCACTGCTGAATTTTATATATTATTTTACTAAATATATCAAATTTTTAATAAAGAATTGTATTTTTTTCAATGGATTGTCAAAAAATTTTGAAAAATTTTGATTTATTGAAAGAGTTATCATAGAATTTCATCATATTAATCTCAAAGAAAATTTACCAATGATTTTTCACAGAGTTTCGGTTAATTTTTTCAAAGAAAATTTTACCCCTTGAATATAATATTACAGTAGAACATATTAGTATATTATTGTAATCCAAGAATATATACAACAGTTTAGTGACTTAGGGTTACATTGTTAATTAAACTTTTGATACGATATGCCATAACTAAAAATGTTGGCAGCGAATAATTTATACAATATATATATTGTATCGACCCAAAAGTCACTCGTCTTATTCTGCGCTGATTGCTCATCACATTCACTTATAGTTCATATTCCGATTACGATTTGCTTACACTTATTACTCTTTTGTTATAATTACTCACATGCACTCATAGCCTATTCAATACAAATTACTGTTATGTTATTATTACTCATTGACACTCATAGTTTATATTCCTTTATGATCAGTATTCACATATTATTTAATGCTTACACACTCATCATATTATGCGTATACCAGCACATATAAAAGCCACGTTTTTGCTCATACAACTCACTCTTCCAGTCTCTCTTGTGATAACTCTGTGACGATAAACAACACATATTATATCAGTCTTGTATAAAAATTATTTTGTGCTAAATAAAGCCTAATATTGGTATTAATTAAGTCCGTGTTTCAGTGTGATTAATTGATTAAGCGTGCATCACATATTCGCATAATACGCTTCTGCCAATTACTTCGGCATAGATATCGAATTCTTAGCGGTACTGATTCCGGTGTCGCTACAATATTATACCTGTTTTTATACATATGATTATCAGACCTCGGATTTTTTTTTAACCAAACTCTTCTTGTAAGAATAAAATTTCACCAAAAAATCGTTTTAACAAACTTTTTCAAAAATCCATTTTATTGACAAAAATGTTTGAACAAATAAAAATCAGTTAATATGCAAGATATTAATTAAATTTGGTCAAAATTTAATAAGTTATAGCTTAAATTCGTTTGAGTTTTATGATGAGTATTCTAATTTTCAAAAAATTTGTTTGTATTCCAAAAAGTTTCTCTTAAATCCGGAGTTTATTCACTCATTAAATTTGGAAAAAGTACGTAAATAACATCGTAGATTATCCAAGTCTGTTATACTGATTACTTTTAATAATGATAAGTTACGGTATAAAAAATATTTTTTTTGTTTCAACAAAATATATGATTTCTTGTTACACAATATCAATAAAGTAATCATAATTGTTTTTTAAAAAAATCTTGGGTCTGAATATTATAAACAATTTATTTCTAATTTTCATATTTGTGCTAATATTTTTGTTTTCAAATAGCTTTAGAAATTGTAACTCTAACTTACACTGAATAGTATTGGAGTTGAAAAAATATGGTAAAAATGATTAATTTGATGTATTAATTAAAAATATTTATTGTAAATAGTAGTAGCGAATTGATAATTTTTAAATGTTTTTTGTTTTGATCTGGATATTAAAATTTTTAATGTAAAGGAAAATGCATTCATTTAATTTTAAACAAATTATAAAATTAATAATTTAATTTAATAATTTAATCGAATAAAATTAGTTGAAAATTTATTTCATTAGAGTTCTAGATATTTTAAGGAGTTATTGTGAAGTTTGTATAAACCCTTAGAGGAGTTTTTATCGATAACTACTATGAAATAAATGTCTAAATTACAAGATGCATTAGTTATGGATCAGTTCATAACATGGACGACATCTCACGGTAATTCTTCATAACTAAATAAACTAAAATTTATAAGTTCCTGTATTGCTATCTTCCGGCGACAATATTTTAATGTCAATTAGAAAATAACGATATGTTAAATTTCCTATAACCAAAGTAAAGAAAAAGTGCGCTTAAAAAATTTTATGTAATCTTAAATTAGTGTAATAAATTATTGGCAATTAAACAATTCTTTTTTATATTCCGCCATTATTTCTACTTTAATGTATGAAAAACTTTCTTAACATTATAGTTTGAGATTTAACTAATGATTAAATTTTCAAAATAATTACTGTAATTCGACCCATGCGTAAAGTAATACATGTTAATTTTTGTAAAAACCACAAAACTAACGAATTTTGATATAAAACTAACTATTCTAATTAAATCTAGATTTTAATAAATAATCTTTAAGTGTACTAAAGTTTGATACAAAAATAAAGTAGGTTTAAATATTTTCCTAAAATTCTGTATTAAAAATTAAAATAGAATCTCACTTAAAATAAAAGTTATATCATTAATTTATTTCATTTGAATTTGAAGACACAATTTTAACTTATTATATTTTTTAATAATATTAGGCTAATTAATAAAACTCAATGTTTAAAATTTAATAAACGGCTAAAAAATTTCAAACAATTTTTTCTAACGATTTTGGGACTTTTTCAAACGATTAATTAACGAATTGGAAATTGTTTTTATAACGATTTTAAAATCCTTAATTATAACTAAACTTATGTGCATATTATATTTACTGTATTAATTTGAAACCTGCAACAACCGTTCACACTGAGCTTACAACTCGTTTGAATATGTAATTACAATCCGTTTAAATAAAATCATCGCCTCCTGATGATTAGAAGAGTCTAATCGAAACTTTGGTATTTTTAAAAATATAAAAATTAAACTGTTATGCTGTCAAATAAAATTAATTTAAATTTATAGCAAAAACAATTTCCGACAGTTTATTGAAAAACATGCGTTAATCATTTTTGAATAGTTTCGCATTGTTTTTGTGTTGTGTATGTGTCGATCAAATATTACACTAATAAGTTCCCATTTATTAATATCTATTTAGTTTATAATAAAATTAGAAAAGTTTTATTTCAATAAAATTATTAGAAATATTTTTATTTGTTATAAATTTTAAATGGAAAGTTATAGAATATATAGTAAAATATGTCAATAAATTGTATTATTTTCAATATAAAACAATTTAAATGATTAAGTAATTAACTTTTTAAAATTAATCGAATCATTTAATCGAACGGGATATTCGAGTAGATTTCCGTTATCCCACGTATAAAGTTTTTGGTATTTAGGATTATACGAAATAAATTTTGTATCACTAAATGGATTCGTAAAATCGACAGATATTTCTATTTCGTTATTTAGATATAAATCGAACGCAAAAAATATTTTCGTTTCGGTTTGATTGACGCGTTCCACGCCATAAACGATTCCGCAAATTATAAACATTTCTCCGACTGTTTTGTGTTCAATCGTTAAATTCCACATATACTCAATTATAGTTCGGTTAAGTTTCATAATTAACGTATTTTTAGTGTTATTGGCCGAATAGATGACCCAAACACCATTTTCATCCGTTGCAATGTCCATATAATTGTAATTTGTAGCGTAAAGAAAGTTTTGACTCGGATTTCTCGAAACGTCTACTATATTTAAAAATGAGGAAGAATTTCCGTGAATATCAAATATAATTAATTTAGCAGTTCCTTCTTCGCTATAGTAAAATGATCCGCCATATACTGCTTGAGAGTTACCAGAAAACTGATAAATCAAAGGATAATATTTGGTCACGTTATGACTTTTAAACGCTTCCTTTGTATTGAATTCCATTAATAAGTTCTTCTCTTTATCGTTTGTTAACCAATATTTCAATTCATCACCTTTTTTTGGTATCGGATCTCTCATCCAACAGTTCATATTTTTAGATTCTCCGTAAAATACTGGTTTACCGATTTGACTTAATACACAATCTTTAGGTTTCAATAATTAATCAAATTAGATATTTATATGAATTATAAGTAAAATATTTACCAAAAAAATTTTAATCATAATTGACAAAAAACGATACGAAATGGCAGAATTCATAATTTTTAGTGAATCATTGAAATTGATTGAAATGTGATAAATAAAGAGGATTTTACTAGTAAATCCCTATTTTTGGATCATATAACCAAGAGATAAATAAGTTAACTTTTATTAAAAGTAACTAATTAATCAAAAGTTGTTTTATTATCCTAATTTTCTGGCATTTATTTAAATAGTCCAGTAATCAATTAATAAGGCATTGAAAATCGTTAATTATCGAATGTATTAAAATGTAATAAATTCAATAAAAAATAAGACATGAGGTCCTAATAGTCCCAAATAAGTGAAGTTTAAGTAAACGATTTAAACGAATAAAACGATTTTAAAAATACATAATGAATTTATGAATTGTCATGAAATAACAGTAAAGGTAGTTTAAAACTTATTACGTTATTTAATTAAAAAACTACTTCAATTGATTTCTTTTTCTGTGTAATGTTATAAAAAAATTAAAAATATAGACTTTTTTGTTTCAGTTAATGCTAAATAATTTTTAAGAAAAAAACTCATTATTTTGAAAAAATGAAAAATTTATTTACGAAGTGTAAAAACTTTAAATATTGTGTATAATAAAATATTTTTGTAATTAAGTGTAAAATTTTAAGCCTTTTTTGTAAAAGAAAATTAAACGATTTTGCACCCTTTTTTCTAACGATTTTCAATACCTTAGTACCGGAATTATTCAAAAAAGTTTCCTTTTCTCTATATTTAGTAAAGCTTCCGGCAGTGCTGTTAAACCGCGGTTTTTAGTTGCGGTCCGGTTGCGGTTCGTATTTTACATGTTTTTGCGGTTTTTGGCGGTTTGAAAAAATATTCAAAAAACCGAGGTTAAACCGCAAAACCGCAATTTAAGTTTTATTAGATATTTGACAACTAAATCATCAGGAAATTACCAGAAAGTATAAAAAATGAATCAAATGCAAAATAATTTTAAGAAATGTAAGCATCAAATGTAAAACTAGTAACTTTTACATTTTTTAAACTTTCTAACTATAATAGCTGAATTTATTAAATTGAAAATTTAAATTAAATTTTATTTAAATTATGTTAATATTTATTTAAAATCATATTAATTATACAAAATAAAAGTCATTTTAGTAATATAAATGAGTTTAATCATCGTATTATTAACTACTAAAATATTTTGCGGTTTTGAGGTTTAAAGCGCGGTTTTTTATGGGGTTGCTGTTTAAAATTTAAAATTAGTGCTGTTTTCGGTTTGATTACAGATTTTAGCTGTTTGGTGCGGATCGAGAATTTACAAACAGCCGGAAGCTTTAATATTTAGCAATCAAACAATAAATGCCTTCTATTAGTTTTTAAAATCAAAATAAGGGCATTAATCGTTAAATTTCTAAGAATATAGTTTAGAAAGTAATAAAGATTTTAAATAGTGAATGCGTATTTAAGAAATGTATTTAGTTTGATGAGTGTGTGCGCGTGAAAAGTATAAAATTTTAAAAATTTCATCTTTTTGTTTTAATTTTTAATAATACTGTAAAAAATTTTCTCGTAACTATTGTATTCTCTTTTTTGGTACATTTCTGTTGCCGGTTTCCTCCCTTTTTAACCACTTTATTCCCAATGATAAAAAATATATTTTAAAAGTGTTAGCTTAGTAATCATTATGGTTTTACTGTAAACACAATAAATAGTTTTACTGTAAAGAGAATTATAAAATAAAAATAAGTATATTATGTCAAAATATCAAAAAGTTAGCTTATAAACCCAAAGATCGAATAAAGTGAAATAAAACTATAATAGCACTTCATTGGATTACTCAGAACCTTACCTTTATTTCTTTGTAATCGAATCCATGTTGTTTTGTCATAATATTGAACGGACACATTACTAATTGGATTTTTGATTCCGCACTTTCTACAGTCAGGACACGGATGGCATTCACGTATTTCACTGATAGGAGGCGGAGGAATCTAGAATATTAATAAATTAGTGTTATATAAATAGAGCTGTGTGTGATTGTGTCATACTTTGCCACACGCTAAGCATGATTGCTCTTCGGTCTCATCATCGGGTATATGAGGACTGGTTTCTGCTATTTTAATATTCAATAGAATAAAAAACTAAATACAGAACTAAATACTAAAAACTTTATATGATCGGATATATACATACGAATAAGTTTGAATTGAGCGGAAGCAATACCCCTGTCATTCTTGCTGATACATCTATATATAGCATAATCACTTTCTTCAATAAAACTCACATTGAGAACGGACTTGTATGTGTAATAATCTCCAATTTTGGTGTCATTTAATTTGTATTTCCACGTTTCGTGATTAATTAGTTTTTTGTCTCCGTTTGGGGATATATAAACCCAATAGTTAACTGGAAGTGGATGTGCCTCAATATCACATATAAGAACCACATAACTACCATTGCGAGCTCCAACTAATGGCATCGAAGATGTAACGCGCCTTTGATTTGGCACAGCGATTCTTATTAGCGGTGCAACTATTGCATAGGTTTAGGGATTGATTTACTGTTACTTATCTGTACTGAATATTAGAGTGCGAAATCAAATATTTTAAGGCCCGACCCACACAAAAGCCCGACTTCATATCCTGCTATATTATATAAAACATTAAAAAAATAATGTTCAATATCCTAAAAAATAATGAATGCAACGGATATTTTAGTATAAAAAAATATTGTATTATTATGTGAAATAAATAAAATTTACAACAAAATTTTAGGGTTTGTTAAAACAGTATATAAAGAAATTTTAAATTTAAATCTTACCAGCTTTAATATTTTAAAAAAAACCATGCACGACAATAATTTTTCAGTGCTCAAGCAGACCGAAATATAGGGGACCTTTTCGCACTCTACTCAATGATGGCCTTTACTTTCGGAGTCTCCAAACTTATAGTATATAATGCTTATTTGTTTCGTTATGTAACAAATTTTCCCCCTTTTTTATGTTTTGTACAATAAATAATAAGTGACAGTTTGGAGACTCTGAAAGTATAGACCATTACTGACTCTACTCTATACGCTTATATCATATTTTTTAATTGCTGGCCTTTTAACTCATTCTTCAGTAAACCGCTAGTGTTGTATACTCACACGTAACTTCAAGTTTAACTGTTCTTAGATCAGCTGGTGGAACACCATTTGTGGCTTCGCATACGTAAATGCCTTTCAATAATAAAAGTAATTCTTAAATAATTAATTATTATAAACATATAAATCACGAATAATACCAAAATGTTCTCTTCTTACTCCGGTTAAAGGAATATAATTGCCTTTATATGTATTATCTTTAAATACAAATAAATATAAAAATTTGCAATTAATAAATCAAATAAAACAGATAACTTAAAGTAAAACATCTTAAATATATATAAAATTTTCTTAATAAAAATACACGTTAACAACTCTTAACATTTTCACAAGTAAAATACAGTAAAATATAGAGAACTATTCTTAAATATGTTAATTCTATAAATATATCAGAAGCTGTTCTGATTTCTCTTATTTCACATTAAAAACAAAATCTACCAAATTTTCATAAGTATTACGTTATTAAAGTGCTATGCAATACATTTACATATTTTAGTGGACACATTCAGACATCAGAGACAATACTGTACTTGAATTATCACACTTTTTACAAACTCCAATGTTTTAATTTACTATTTAGCGGAATGTAAGAAATTTTCTGGATCTGACACCCCTTTAGAGCATCCAGTCTTGTGAAACAATGATATAGACATAATTTAAAATGAAAATAAATTACGTGAAATTTGATTGATAACAATCGGTTTGTTATCAGTTCGATGCCATGAAATTATAGGTAATGGTTGACCACTCGAAACACATTCTAATCTTAAGTCTTCACTTTCTTTTACTACAATCGATCGGTTGTCGTGTGATTCATTAATTTTTGGGGGAACTATGGAAACATTTAAATTTTGCAAAAAGCTGCTTACGGTAAATCCAGTTATTAATATTCAAAGTACTTAATAATGTAGAATTATCCGAATGAATCCACGCTTGAAAGCCAGGTTTACCTTAAATACATAAATAAGTAAATAGTTTTTAGAATATAAAACTAATACATATTTCTTTAAAACAAAATTTTACTAAATTGTTAATTTAAAGATTAAGCAACATTTTTAGTTGAGTAGACACTATTTGTGGGACTTTGTTCGATCCTAAATTAAAATAACTATATTGTATTGAGCTTTTTTGTTATAAAAAAATATAAATTACGAATTGTTTAGAGAAAATATCAAAATAAAAATTATTTTATTTTTAAAAATTTTAGAATTTTATATTTTGAATGTAATTCCAACAATCTTAACAAATGTTTTAAAACAGATTCATTCTAGAAATTATACGAACGCGTTCAGTAACTAAAGTACTACAGTCTGATCCCGATTATAGCAACAAAATTTTGAAGCATCGATTCTTTCAATGGGTATTATAATGTTGAAGCTAAATGATTATAGGAACGTTGATTATGACGAACAACTTTAGAAGCATAGTGGTTGCAGTTAAGACCAGACGCCACGATTCTTTCGTGTACATGGGTTAAAACAATGTGATTGATATTAAAGCGTAAACCTTTTAACTTATTAAGTAACTAAAAAATATTTTGACGAGTATTATTATCGATCACAGTGTTTTGATACATTATAAAAAACGAATGCAATTCAAACACACCGACATAGACAAGGTGACGCTTGGTCTTAACTGCAACAACTATGTTTCGAAGCACACATTAGCATAACTAATACCTCGATAATAGCAAATTTTACGTAAAATTTTTTTTTGTTAACTTTGAAATAAACTAGACAAAAATGCATAAAAAAATTAATAAAATTAAATTCGAATATATCTCAAAAATTCAATTTTACTCATTAAAATTATTTTTTAAAGCTAGAAATAAAACTCCGAAATTTTCAATATTTGAGTAAAATTTATTTACATTTGGTATGGATTTATGATGTATGCGTCTGTCCATTGACAAACTGCCTCAGCCCTAGGAACCAAAACGTATTTTAGAAAGTTATCCTTATGAAAGGTTATGAGCGAGTCTACTTTTTCGAAAATCCGAATTTTTTATTAATAATTAAAACTTTAGGAATTTAAAATATATGAATTACTTAAATAATTACAAACAATTTTAAAAGTCCGAAAAAATAACTTAATCAAAAACCGAAATTTTTCTAATTTTCACCGAAAAATAAACTTATTTGAAAAATTATTGAATAAATTTAAATAGTTTTCGTATATTTAAATGCTATTTTTCTATTTAAAAAATGCGGTTTCGTATGTTTATTTACAGAATAAAATCAATTTTTGTAAAAAAAAAACTTTTAATGCCATTTTTAATTCATAAAAAAATAAATTTTGCGCAAATATTTCGTTCGTATTATAGCAAACACCGATTATGGCAAAGAATTTTATTTGCACCAAAGACTGGTGCTATAATCGGGGAAAGACAGTATATTATTGTGCAGCATTTTTCATTACTCGACCCAAAATGTCCATTTTCTTCGATCCCCATTTATTTATTTTTTTTAAAAAGTAATGTTTACATAATTTCTTAATATTTAGAATATTGGTGCCAAAACATTGTAAATAAGAGTTATGTCCTATCCCTATGTTTAATTGCTACAAAATGCAAAAATCTTTCATTTTATTTTTTAAATAACAAATATTCAGTTAGAATACTGGACAACTTAAGGTTGCGACCGTAAGTCAAGTTACTTAACGCGCTCTGATAGTTCCTGGAAGGGAATCTGTTTTCAAACTTTTGTTCAGATATTTTCTGAATAAGTAAAAACACGTTAGAAACTTCTATTTTAGTCAAGTAAATCAATTGTCTTTTCTGAACCCGATCCGAACCCTAAATGTTTGAATTCTACAAAACCAAACCAGATAATCATAATTTTGTTGACCTTAAGCTAATTTTACACATTTTTATAATGAACCAATACCCGACAAGACTTGACAGATTTGTCGGATACCCGTTATTAGTCTATTCAACATACAGAGTTATCATTTGAAATTATTAACACGTTCTCATTTTAAAATTTGTACAGTGATATGTCAAATTTTAGGTTATAGTCATAGAGAGGATTATTAGGGTCAAAATTTTGAATATTAGGGTAGGGTAAAAGGGCATAAAAATATATAAATTAGGGTCAAAATTAGGGTATCAAAATTCCATATAAACAGTAATTATAATCTATTTTAAAGTTTTTATTGCAACACATGGAAAGAAATATCAAGTATTATCTGAATAAAACAGTATTAAAACTTAATTCCTAAATGTTCGAAACTTGAAGTCAAAAATTAGACTCATTTATGATGTTAAATTGAAAATAAGGGTAACTAAAGTCATACAACAAAAAATCAGTTTTATGCTTGCACTATTAAAATGAGAATTTTTGACTTTAATTTTTCCAAAAATATTTAATTTAACTGATTTTATTAACAAAGAATAAGAAATTGAGTGCTAAATTTAAAATTTAGGGTCATTTATGGTGTTAAATTGGGAATTAGGGTAAATTGAGGTTCTTAAGTAAAAAAGGGTAAATTAGGGTAATTTAGGGCATACCCTAAAAATCCGCTCTATGGTTATAGTCTATGGGTTAAGCATTTTAATAAGGATTACCATAACTGATAAATTTCAAAATCCTATGTAAAACCGTTTTGGCAAACGACTGCACTATATTTGTGGCTTATGGATGACAAACTCTGTAATGATTAGGGTCTTGTAAATCGTTAGAAAAAAGCATGTCAAATCGTTTATTAATCGTTAAATAAAAGTTACAAAATCGTTAG
>JAQGAW010001408.1:0-19287 GCA_034698025.1 Phthiracarus crinitus
AATAAGTTAAGAATATCTCTCTGACCATTGATCTCTTTATACCATTGAGATTTTGAAAATCTTTCGCCAAAACTATGACTAAACAGGAAAACAATTTGATTAATAAATCACATTTGGAATAATGATGTGTATTATTAATTTATTAAGTTCCGATCATTAAATAATTAATGTTTAATTAAAATATGGAAAATAATCATTAAAAATTAACTTTTGATCTTTTAATAAATAAAAAGTGAAAATGTTTTATGAACTTTAATTTAAGTTTTATAAGTAACAATAATTTTATACATTAATTTTAAAAAATGTTACTTAATTGGATTAAGTTATCGCTAATTAAAAATAATCTTAATTTTTGAGTCTTAAAAAATTAATTTTTGAACAGCTATTAAATGATAATTAGGAAAAAGAACTCACTTTATACCTTTTAAAGGAAACTAATTAATTAGCTTTGAATAAATTTTTATTAATTAGTACCTGTCTTAACAAAGATTGATTAATATTCACTTTAGAAGAAAGATATGAATATTTTATTTTTTCAAAATTTGTTATCAAACTTAAAAACACTCAAAAAAATAAAAAATAAAAATTATAATAACACACGTGATTGAATGAGACGCTATTTCGTGACCCATAGAGTATAATGTCTGGACCTGTCCGTAATCAGTCCATTCATGTGACACATAGAAAGTGCCACGAATAGGACATCCGTTCGGATTTCGTCGATCGGCGCTAAATATCTCGTCATAGATATGCCAATTGACGTCATTGATTGCATCGTCAAAAGTGATTAACACTATCTGAGGAATTTGTTTCGATTGAAAACTAGCTATTTGTTTCAATGAAAATAAAAATATTAAATGATTATAAGTTATTAATTTTACGCTGTCATTATTACGTTATTTTTACTTATTTATGATATTTATATGAAGGCAATTAAATATAAACTATGATTATAATCACTGTGTTATTGTTAGATATGTAAAATAGTTTAGAACGTCTTTTCCGTAAACTAATTATTTCATATCCGAAAATTTGTAAGATCTAAATCCTAGCTCTGATTTTAATGTAAAAGATAAGTGAAGCCCAAATTGCTCATAATATATTATTTTTGAGCTCAATTTCTTAGAGATTACTATATCTTATCGGTTTTATTATATTTATTCGTCTTTATTTTCGTTGTCTTTTATGTATTAATTATGAGGATTTGCAAAATGGTTTAAATAACTAATAGATTTAATGAATTATTTTGCATTATTAGCTAAATAGGAAGTGAGCTCTTTTGCGAATGTATTATAATAGCATTATTAATTTTAAACAAAATGATATGTACTTAAAAAACGCTTTATTATGAAACACTTACATGGAATATCGATTCCACCGCATAAACAATCAGGAAGTTTGCAAATATTTTCATTGCATTTATTGGCAACAATTAACGGCTCAGGCGTGGAAAATACGGACAATGGTCTCATTGGATGCAAATCTGAATCAAGTTTAGTATTCACTGATGGCATCTTTGCAAACGGAAATGAATGCGTCTTTTGCTGATATGAGTTGCGAAACAATGGAGCGGAAGATGAAGGAGAAGAAACAGGTTTACGAAAATAATTAGCATTTAATGGCTTAGAAGTAGTGGTAACCAAAGGTTTTTTGCGATAAACGCTGTCTGAGTTGCGGTACGAGTAAAATATATTTGGCGCTAAAGTGGTTGTGCTCGTCGTAGTAGTGGTCGTAGTGGTTGATGCTGTTGTTGACGGTGAGGCGTATGTGCTTCTGTCAGACGCTGTTGATGTCGTACTCAAAGATTTTGGGATTCTTTGAGACTCTTTATAGACTTTAGTTGTCTTTTGTGGCATATCATCAGTCAACGATACACTGAAGTTAATGGGAAGGAATGTTAATGGCTGTATCCTCACTACCGCTTCGTCTGTCTTTATATATTTCATTGGTGAGTATGGTTTCGTGTGATCGGACTTTTGTTTCTCGAAATACTTTTCTTGTTGCAGTCTTTGCTGCTGAAAGCGTGGCATTCGTGACAACACTGGCGATGTTGTTGTTGACGGTGTGAGCGATGTTTTATTATTGTTATTCGTTATTATTCGGTTTTTTATCAATTTAGTTGTTGAAGAAGAACTCGATGTCGATGACTGTATTTTATGTTCGCTTCTAGTCTTTGCGCTCAAAATTTCCGCCTCAATGTCGTCATCGAAGCGCACAACTTTGGGTCCTTTAAGTTCAAAGTTATACTTATCTTCTTTTTTCATTGCAAATCTATCCTTTGCTAATCTTTCCTAATGATAAGAATATATACGAGAAAAATTGTTATTAGATATCATAATAATATAAAAGTTTTCATCAGAAGACGAGGCAATCAAAAAAAATGAATGAAAAAGAAAACATAAATATATATTACAACACAGAATAAAAAAATAAATTTTATGCTAAAACGAGATTTTCTCTTAGAGTCTAAACACAGTAAACCGTATAAACAAGATCACTACAGTTATAAATCACTTAAGAATGTTTCTCTCTATCCTCGACTATAATTGGATTTTTATTCAAAAATAAAATCTCTATTACTATGCGGTGTAACGGCTAATAAGCCATAAAAATTTAGTTTTAGAAGTTGCAGTGTCGGCAAGTATTAACGTTGTTTTCTTAGAGCTCAATGCACACATAAAATGCATATTTTACTCTTTTTATATATTAATCAAATGTATAATAAATAGGCGTAAAGAAACCTAACTTAATAGTCAGTTATAGAAAACTTAAAGCACCTGATTATCCTGAATGGTAGGTTTGAGAAACAGATTAACATTATGGTCGGACGTGCCAACAGTGTCAGCGGGAACTAAACTGAATAGTCCTCCGGGTCCGTCCTGAACATGTATGCCACCATTTTCATCAATTATTGAAGCGATTGCTTCTTCAAAGCCTGGATTTTGGAGGTCTTCTCGCGTTAGCTTATTATTATTACCGTTTCCATTATCGTATTTAAATTCGTTAGCATTATCGCCGTTATTATGGTTATGATTAGCAATTCTGTCGATATCATCCATACTATGAGTGTCATCAAATTCTTTGTATACTTCTGGAGTTGTTTTAGGTGTAGAGCTCTCCTGTTGTTGTTGATGATTATGATTAACATTTTGATGATGTTGTGGTGAACTTTTTCTCGTTAAACTTTCGAAATTATACGCCTCCTTCTGCTCTCTATATTTGTCTGTTTCATCATTTTTCTGGTCATTATCGAACTCATCTCCAATACTATAGACACTCTTATCGCCATTTTCTTCATTAATAATTGGCACAAAAATCTCTTTATTCATGTCATACTCCAAAATTCGTTTGTCTTCGCTGTCGAACTGGTATATCGTTAGTTCTTGATCTGTCACATCGACTTATAATATAAAACATAAAATAGCGTAAGTATTCATAACTGATTAGCGTATCCATTATTATTAGTTTACATAATACGGTATATGTTAAGTGATTTAAATAATTCATATGTCAAAACAGTTGCTTTTATTTTATTTTGATTCCAAGTGACATACAGTGGAAAAAAGATTTAATCAATCATAACGGAAAGACCGATACGCTGTCTCTCAGAAACCTTCAAATTTTTAATAAGATTAGAGACTAGATTAATGAATTCACGGTGAAAATACTATAAGCTGATATATGAGGTTATTTTAAAAATAATCTATGCTTTACAGCGTATTAATTTCTTTACGATAATAATAATACAAAATTTATTACTTGGGTTCACAGAATTCAGTTAACAAAAGAGCAAAAATATAAAGGTTAATAATATGTTAGGGGTGAACAGGAAAGCTGTAAATTTTTTGATAGGGGAGTGTCTCGCGAGTAAACTTGCTTTATTCAAATATGTTTTAATTTTCGTTGTTCACGGCTAACGAGTAAATAATAACCGCAAATAAATTGTATAAAAATATTATGCAAAAATATTTTCTAGCATAACTTAACAGATAGTTATTTCTATCTCTCGAAAGAATTATTTGATTTTTTTGTAACAAATTTTTTAAAAATAAATTAAATTTTTTACTCACACTCGTATAGAAATGGAAGTGAATTAAAAAGGAAAATAAATATATACATCGAGCAATCACTCATAACTAATATTACTTTTTTTCTCATATATATATATTGACGTCAAAAATTTTTACAATAAATATTACTAAATATATTCTCCGTAAAAAATTCACACCTAAAATAGTCGTCGAACACACCACACACACACGCAGTCACATGAAAAAATATATCAAAGGAAAACAGAAATAAAAAATTCTCTAACAAAAATGGGCAGAGAAACAATTGTTACTATTTTCGAATTCGAAAGATAACAATAAGCATTTCATAAATTAAAGTAATTATGAGTTTTTACGAGTTCAGACACGTTTCATAAGCTAACTAATTCATAGGTCTGTTAATGCAATTTAATTGGCATATGAATGTGTGAGCGTTTCTATTATTAAATTATTTTCCGTAGCGGTTAATTTGTAAAAATGAAAAGTTTATTTTTAGGCGTAGCAAACAAAAATTAGCCATTTTTCTAATTTAAAATTCATTTGTATTCTTTATTTCTAGAAGTAATTTGTGCTCATTAATTATCACGAATTTAGAAACGTTTTTAATTGATCCTAATTTTAAGTGCCACCACTTTTAGCATTATTTTTAAATCATAAACACTTTATTTCACGTTTAGTGAAAACTATTAAAAATATTTAGGGTTAAAATAACGTAAAATATATGGTTGCGCGTAAATAACTCGACACATACCATGGTCCACATTAGAAGCGCATCGTACATTTCGCGGCCAATCACAGGTTTGCAGTTCGGACGAAAAATATAGACCGCCGGTACACGTTTCATGTAACGCTTCCCCAAACACGCATACGTAATATTTCGTACAGTTTCCGGTGTCCGGAAAATAGCCAAACTGTTCGGGACATTTGAACGGAGATTGAACTAATGAGGAAGAGGACGACGCTATTATTAAAGACGGAGACGAATTTATTATAGTAGCGGTTAATAATGATTCTTCGGCTAAAAGCAAAAGAATTAGAAAAAACTAATATTTTATAAAAATGAAGATTCAAAACAATAAACATATAGCAATAATTAATCTTTTTATTGCCTGGTTGTCTCAGGCGGCATATAATTATTGCCTATTATTTATTATTAAGTAATGTTTTAATACAAATGCAGTTAAAATTATGATTATTATTTTTTCTTTAGTGCCAATTATTTTTCTCTCCCTTTTTTCCACTCACTCGATCTTTTGTGTGTTAATGGCAAAACTCAGAGAGGGATTGGCCATTGTATTATTAACTGACGGTAAGGAAAAAAGATGATGCATCTCTATCTGTATTTTAGTTTGCTCTTCCAAGAAAAACCTGTACGTTACCCGACTGTTATTAAGGAAATATATTAATATAGTAATTTTTTAAATAATAATAATCAGGATATACTGGATTTTTTTTTGTTTCGGGGCTTACGAGTCAGCTCTCATCAAACATAGCGTTTAATAAAAAGATGTTCGAAGAAAAGTAGTAATACGAATGTAATACAATAATCTTATAAGTAATGAAACATTTCGGAAAATTAATAACATTATACGATTTAATTATTTTTTGTTGTTGTTGTTAGCGCTGTTAAGGGTTGTTTTAATTTAGGAGTTCATTAAATGTGCTGTTGATTAAAATTATAAGTTACAATTAAACGCATATAATCTCAATGCTGCGAGTTATATGTGCGATAAAATAACATTTTTTTATTCGCTGCAAAAAACTTTTTTTCACCGCAAAATTTTTCACATCAAATCAAAATTAGCTGTAATTAAAATATTTAGGACACCAGCGCTGCTACTTTTGCACGATTTTTTGCATTTTAGGGGAAAAAATTATTTAGTATCTAATCGGAGACAGACGTGATATTTTAATCCTTTCATTTTGGTTGAAAAAAATTTATGATATGATTTTTAATTTAAATTTTTTAGAAAAAATAATTAAGTTACGTTAAAAGTTTGTGGAAAATAAAATTATTGAACTCTCAAATACAAAGTGTCATCACTGAAAGTGTATTTTTCGATTTATTTTACATGCACTGTTAACCACCAGTTATTACTTATTCGAAAGTGATTTTATATTTTCGTTAATTGCATATTCGTGTGTTCACAGTATTTAATAGTTTTGGCTATAAATTCTTAACGCATTGAAATCAAATCGCTTTTAATTTTTTGTTTTGTTAATATAAATCACAAAATTTTGACACATATATGATGTAATATCTTAACAATTTTATTTATATCTTGACGTAAAATAGATAAATTATATCGTAAAAAATAGTCTAAATAACTGTAATTAAATAAATTATAACAGTGAATGAATAAATTGATTTTCAAAAAAAATAATTAGAAATTAATGAATTCCTTAAAAATTGAAGTTAAGTTCATATCTGGCTTTGAATGGCCTTAAACTTTTTTTGAAAACATCAAACCTTTTAATACAAAAATCACTTTCATCGTAGAATTTAATTACAAATAACTGTAATTACTATACAATTTTTATCGCAAGCAAATCAAAGGCCAAAATAAATTGACATAAAGAACAATTCATTTCTATCATTTAGTTTTCGGATAGTTGTTTCATTAATATCTAAAATTAAATTTGTTACGAAGGGTTAAAATACTTGATCTTGCATTAAAGTTTTCGCGTCACACACGCATCCATTGTTATTTTACAATTATTTATCTGCACAATGACCGTAACTATCTTTAAAATTTAAATATTTATCTGCCAATAAACAACGCATAAATGAATTTGAAAGATAAGTCAGTTTGAAATGTCTATACTTTAGGTTCAGTTCATAACTCTTTTATAAATAATAAAGATATTAATCATAATACAATCAATAATAGCGTTGATCTCTTAACAATTACTATTAACACATGAATACTATAACTGTTGCACTAATATTATCAGATGAAATATCAATTGAAGCAATTAGACTAAAAAACTCTCTCATAGCTGATGATAGCTCTCAAAGGTATCTGAAAATATAGTACAATTAAAGCCACGCCTTATAATTAGCCTCAATTGATGACAACTAGAATGATAGCCCACTAGAAAAGATGATACTAAAGACCTTAAGCTTATTATTATGACATAATATCACGCGAAACAAAAACAAAAACAGTATCAAAATAATTTGTTTCGAGATTATCGGGTTTTTTTTCAAGTTTCACTTTAATCTATTAGGATAACCGAAGTTAAATATATAACAATCGTTGATTTGTTTTCGCAACAAGCGTTCATTATTTAATATGAAAACAAATTTGCTATATTCGAAAGAAAATGTCATAGAAAACAATCATTCATTAAAGCATTAAAGAGATCATTCATTGTTTCAAAGATTATGTTTTTTATTCATCTGCGCACACATCTTATGAAATCATCTTTTTTTATTTGTTTCTATTCAATATCACGTTATTATAGATATCCTTCGCGTTCTCTGCATATCATAATTATATATTTTTTTGATAACCTATTCGCTATTATTATGTAATGTATTCCTCTCTTAGATCTTTATTGTTTATGATTATGATGTCCTGATCGCTGGCTGATGTAAAGGTTGCGCACGAATCGGGAAGGAATAAACTTTTGTGTGTAAAACTTAACGCTAAATCATTTGCTCTCTCTTTGATAAAAAAAAACTATGAAGAGTTTAATAAATTTTTTGATACCAAAACCCATGTAGTCGTTACGGGTTGATATAATAATTGCACGCGTTATCAATGGAATAATTATTTATTAATTTTTTTGTTAACGAATTTTTTCTCTGTTTTCTAGTGCTGTGCTATAGGATAATGTCAAAAAAATGTTTTGTTATTTTTTTATTGGGTCAATGAAAAACTAAATTAATTTTTCTTTTTTATTCATGTTTGAATAAATTAATATTTTAAGAAATTTTTTGCGTTTATTAATCTGGAAAATTACAATAATCGGCGTATAATCAGAAACCTATAACGAATTTATTAACTTTTTCGCAGAAAAGCTACAAATATTATACGTCGTAATAAAATTTTAATATGAAAACAAATTTGATCATAGAATTATTAGTCTATTAGTTTCAATTCTGTTTCTGTTATTGCATTATAAAATCAGAGACCAATCGTTTGCCCCTAAAATTGATAGTTTTATTGGAAGGTTGAAAATAAATTGTAGAGTTTCTTTTAACTAATAATACTATTTTTTGATGCAACCTCTGATGGATTGGTTATTTGTTATACATCTTACAGAACACAGACACATGTGTTTCTTTTATATGAGAAATAATAATATACTACTTAAGAGGTTTTAAAATAGATTATGTAAGTTTTTTTCTGCTACAATAATACAAGCATCGCAAAAATACTGCATACGATGCAAAATAATATATTAACTCGTAAGTCTTTGAACCCCAAAACTCTTTCAATAAGTTTCTGTATAGAAAATAAACAGTGTTTGCTTTTATGAAACGAGTGATAGATTGTAGGAGAAAATATATTTTAGCCCGAAGTTTAGAAAAAAATGAAAATCACAAAAATAAAAATGATAAATACGCGTATTTATCTCAGACAATAAGAGGCACTAAACAAAATTCAAGTCTCCTATTCATTCCAAATCAATACATGTAATAAACCCTTCAATAAAGTTGGCAATAAAAAACAAAAAAAAACTTAAACTTTGCAATAATATCAGTGTGGCATAAGAAGTGGTTTACATTGTATGCATTTTATTTATACCGTATTTATTGTTCATATTGAAGTGAACTGCTATTAATTTTTATGCATAATACATAACGTATTAATTTATCGTACGCACACAATACATAATTCACTCTATTGTGTATTCTTTCAATTTCTCTCTCTCTCTCTCTCTCTCTCTCTCTCTCTCTCTCTCTCTTCTGTCCGTTTTTAAAAAAATTAGACACACATCAAGTTTTTTGTATAACCGCTTAAATAGCTTATAATTAAACGTGTAATCGCTTTCACCCTATTTTATACTGTATATATATATTTTGTTGTTGCCTGAGCTGACCTCAAAAAAATCTTCTTCTTGTTATTTTATTGACATACGAAGATAGAAATAATTGTAAAGGAAGACATTTACGAAATGGACATAAACTCTAATTCTCACACTTTCACTCATTACAACGAATCTCAACTTTATCTCATTTTTTTCTATAAAAAAACAGAGAGACCACTACCGGGGCTTTGTTTTTTCATATTTTCTCACAATTAATTCGAATTATAAAACGCTATTTTCATTTGATAAATATTTAAATTAAGGTTATTTAAATTTTATTATTTTCAACGAAAAGTGATTATCAGTTATCTTATGTATAAATGTTTGGCGAGAAACAAGTCTTATTTGACTCATTATGAGGTTTTGGTTAACAATTAAAATCAGTGCGAATGATAGAGTCACGACAAGCTCATTATAACTATTAACATCACTTGAATTAGTAGCTATAGTTCATAATTGAGTATTATTATTATTATTATATTTAAAAAGTGAATACGGCTTGTCATGCTTTTTTAACCGTTTTTTGAAAGCGACATTAATATAATAGTGAGATTCATTTTTGATGGTTCACAACAATCCGCTAATATGCACATACAATGGAGATATGAATCAAAAAACTCTTCCTTAATGTCTGACAAAAACCACTTCTACTCTTCCAGATTCATTAAATTTTAATTTTTCTAATGTGTTAAAGAAACTTTTATTGCAACAATTTTAATTCATCCTTATTTTGTAGTTTGTTGCCTATCCTTCTGCCACTATTTCCTGTACTGGAATATATATATAGACCGCTAATTTAATTGTATCAAGAAATGAGTTTCTAATATTTTATGTGTGGTACATTTTTAGAGATGATAGTAATTTTTTCCGTATAATTATTTTATTTCTTTCACTTAAAATTCACACACACAAACACGAATTTTAGACACTCTAACACGCCATAAACTTTTTACCTATCAATTTGATTCCTTTTAATAAAAAAATGTAAAAGATTTTGACGCATATTTTCATTCACGCGCGTAATGAACATTACAATCTTAAAACCTTTTCGCGGATAATTACTGTTATCAATAGTGTTGGCAAATTTCAATGCTTACTATAAATTAGATAGTTTTACGATAAAAACTTTTTAGCAATATTTTAAAGAAAAAAAACCGAATTTTTAAAATTCAATGACTCGAGAGAATCATGTTATACAGTATGGGTTTGTATGTATGAGATAAGTTTACGCGTAAAAAAATAATTATAATAATGATTGAAAACTTTTTTCTCGGTTCGCATCATTAAAGATGAATAATGTTTGCGTAAAATAAGTAAAATATATTATTTTTAGCATTAGAATAACTTATAATTTAGATTTTCATTAATAAAACAGTATTTTTTCGTTGATTAATTATTTCAATATACCGTAGCATATAATATGCGTAAATAATTTTTTAACCCCAAAATGATAAAAATAAACATAGCCGCAAAGATATGCATAAACATGAAACCAAAGTAATTATTGGTATTTGATTCAAAACAAAGAAACAGATTGAACGATACGTAATAACATTTGCTAAGATCGCTATCTCTTGTTACAGTTGTCCCGAATTTTTTTTGAATAAATCCTTTAATAAAACACACCCAACTTTAAAATAAGATTATCCGACATTGTTTTTTATTCCGTCGATCTTGTTCTGCGAAGAATTTTGTTTATGATAAACGCTTTAGCATTCGCTAAACTCGTTTCTCTGTTCACTAAATATACTTTTATTGTAACAAAAATATCGCCTTCAGTAAACTTTAAAAGTTTTTTCTTCATTTTTTCAAAGTTAAAAAAATGTAAATTAAGCACAAAACCACTAATATTAAATAAATCATATATTTAGCTCGTAAACCCATGAATTATCTTCAAAAATTACTAACATTTTTGCTTAGTGTTGTTTGAATTTGTGTTTTTTGCGTTTTAGTTTTTTCTAATATAAAACGTATTTATATCTTAAGAATAAGGATAAGAAATCTTTCGCTAAATTCGAATTCCCAGTATTAAATAAACATAGTAATTTTTTGTTGTATACATATTTTTAAATAACATGCACCAACACATAAAAATTAGGCACTTTTTATACGTAAAAAATAATTTTAAGATCATATCTAAAAATAAACTAAAGTTTTTCTTGTTTTGTGCCCAAACTTTGTTCGTATAATTTTATTTACACAGTCCTAAAGGTGGACAGTAACTGATCTATAATTTAAATTCTATTATCTGATTAAAATATTTTTTAGGATTAACTTAAAATCAAATATTTTGAACCTAAATTTATTAAATATTGCAAAAAGTTTAGTTAAAATTCAATGCGATTAATTTTTAATCCAGCTTTACATAATCAAAGCGAATACAACTAATTTTAAAGTATTAATAGCGATACAGTTAAACCAAAGGTGAAATAAAATACTATAAAAAATAATCGCTTTGGTGTTTAAAAATTTTATAACCGAAATGAATATTTATTAGCCTTTTATTAACCTCTCAAAACACGCATACGCTTATGAATATGTTCGATAGAATGTATAATAATTCTATAACGATTTTCAAATCAATATTATATATTTATGGCTAGAAATCGTTAATATTTAAAAAACTAAGATAAAAATATGAGATATACAGTATATAAATGTAAAACATTTTTTCCCATTATATTATCACTACAAATAAAAGATGTTGCATGAGATTATGAATTTCAAATATATTGCATATATTGTTAATTTATCTTCGCTTATTTAATGGTATTTTTTACAGAGTATTGCATAGCAAGTATAAGTTAATACATGAATCGTTTTTATTGAGATACAAAGTAATATACAGTGCAGCTAATATTAAAAGTCAAATGTAAAATAAGTTGCATTAAAATATTTTATTAAATTGAATTCGTTTAATAATTAATCCATGAATTAAAATATTTAATCTAACGCTAGCCGTAAAAGTTGAATAAAATATTTACCCAATTCTTTAATTTTTTAAATATAGATTAAATGTAATTACTGTATGTAATCATGAACTTAAATAATAACATAACTTTAGTAATAAAGTCAAATTAATAGTTATAAACACCTGAATGCATTATTTATATTAATTTTACAAAAAAAAATAATTATATATTTATCTTTATATATTTATATATTTGACTTTTATTCATGGAAATATTTTGCAATTTTGTTCAAATACATATTATTAAATACTTAAGATAATTAAAATGAGGTGTGAACATTAAAAAATTAAATCTTCTGTCTGGATCTAATATGTTAGCTTAAACCCTAATTTAAGACATGATTTAAGACATGATTTAATAGAATCACATTTGAATACTAATTTTTTGAAAAAGTTAAAAATATGCAAAAAGAAGATAACTAGATTAAAAATTACAATATATTTTATTGTGAAAAATAAACCGATACAGACTTTAACAATGATAACTACTTTGATAAGAAAATATTCATTGATTTATAAAAAATTTAAAAAATACAATATTCCGGTAAATCAATACATACCATCAATAGATGACGAAAATGATAATAATGTGATTATTTCAACAACTAATCCAAAATAAGTTTTCATTATCACCAAATACGGGCCGAATAAAAAAACTCAGACGAAACAAATAAAATTATGATATAGAAAAAAAATGTAAGCAACTTTAAACTTCGTCGCTTTAAGCTGAACTTATTTACAAGTGAACGCCGCTATTAATTTGGCATCACATCATTGAAAGTAACAGTTTCTTAATTGGTATTGCCATTCACATTATACTTGTATAGAAACTACTTATAATAAAAGCAAAATCCAACCGAAAAAAGTAGTGACCTAAACAGTACACCTATTGTGATGAACGGCAATAGTATCATATCAAACGAGATTTTTTGCGAACGAAAAAAGGGTTCACGACTGAAGAGTTTAGCGCTGCAATAAGCACTGATAGCAACTCTGCTCATCATTGGTTGCGTTATGAACGGCGGTGTCATAGAGATGCGCACAACAAAAACGATAGTACAGTTGATGTGTTAGATTTGAAAGTTGTCGCCCGAACTTATTTCTATGAATATTTTACATATGCTTTCAGGTTTATTGGTGTTGTACTTATTATTCTATATTCATTTCATTAGAATCTCACTGAATATAATAGTGAAACACGTTTAAATAAAAATTTGTAGTATTTTCGAGTATTCTTTATTTTATTTTACTTAATACAGTAATACTAAGTATAAAGTTTGTAACAAATTATTTAACAAAAAAAAAGTTTTATTTTTAAACTTAATAACAGACTTTTTATTTAATCAAATCTTACTTTAACATATTAAATTTATTTACAAATAAATTTTTAAGATTTGAAACAACTTTAAGATTTTTGAAACAAATTTTATATTTATAAAACTACATAAAATTGTCTAAATTTTAGAAAAAAAACGATAGTTTAATCTAGTTTTTGAGATATAAAATATTTTGTCGAAAAAGTACTTTTATTATAGAGCGCACCTCTGAAGGAATTTTAAAAATTCGTCTTTAGCCAAAATGCTTAGAATATAGTTCACTATCATATATATTTTTTGAGATTTTTAAAAAATTGGGGAACAACCTCTATGGAAGTTGTCGGTATCATTTTTTTGACGTAATTTATGATATAAATATTATTTATGCACTTCATTTATTGTTTAAAATATTTTATTCTATATAAAAAAATTACTATCAAAAAATTCATTACTTTGGCTTACTTTTCTATGCATATTTTTGAAATATAATTATTTTTAAACTTTAAAATTGAAAAAATGACCAAAAAAATTTTATAAAATTTTACAAACTTTTTCAGTAATATCTACTTAAAAAGATCTAAATTACTATGAAAAAATTATCTCATTAAAGCTATATTATTAATAACCAGAGTCTAGACTTTTTCGGAACTAAAACATCAAAATTTCGGTCGGAGATTCGGAGACAAAAAAACTCATTTTTCGGACAACAATACTCTCTTTTTCGTACAAATTTTCGGAAGATTTCGGAGATTTTGGAAAAGTTTTTATTAATATAAGTTTTTATAATAAACTTTTGACTCGAAGACTCTCTTGACTTAGGTCTTAATTTCTGAAAATTAAATAGAACTAACTTTTTTTCTATTCATTTGGTCTTTGAGCCGAATTCTGAACCAAAAAATTATAATTTTTGTTCAACTTAAAAAGCCATTAATACGCTCCCAATTAAAACTCACCAAATTTAAACGACAATTTTTAACTTTACGCAGTTTTTCGGAAAAAATTAGGAACATTTCGGAACATTTTAAATTTTCTAATATTTCGGAGTTTTCGGAAATTTAAATTAGTTTAATTTTATTGAAATATGCTTAATAACTCATATAATTTAAACTCCGAAAGTTTTATTCAAGCATAAAAAAGTCGGATTTCCGAAAAAGTCTAGACTCTGTTAATAACCCAATGTTTGAAACACTACTTGTGACCGCTAATGGGTCGTCAATAAGATGGTTTACTATATATCAGAATAATTTATATTTAGTTCTCATTTTAAAAAGTGTTTGAATTTTTATAGTAAGTAACATAGTTTTAAAATCACTTTACTAAATCTCTACATTAATAGAAAGTTGTTTTTGTAAACAGGAAATAAATATCCGAAATCCATATTACTGTATTCGCTTTTGCAGAGTCATATAAAAATAAGCCTTAAATAACAAATGATTTGTTATAATTGTTAAATGATATATGAAAAAATTGCTGATTTATATATCCCACTCAATTGAGTTGACCGAACTTCTTGTTAGAATTAGTTTAATATTTTTAAATGCAAGCTTGATTTAAGTTGGTGTTCATTGTCATCAAAATTAAAATTAACAAAAATAAACTGAAAACAATTAAGTATAAATTAATGCTAAATTTAAAACTATTGATCAAAAACTTAACTTCAAACGATCCTATGAAATGTAACGAATGATGCGCTATCTATCTTCACATAATCATATTATTAAAAAGTTTTTTGGCATTACTGATAGCGAATTGTTAGTCTCAATCGCGAACTAAATCTTATTAAAATTTGAGCCATGAATATTTATTAAGAAATATTTTTGAAACATAAACGTTTAAAGTATGCGATAATATACTGGTTTATAAATAAAAATTTCTAAAAAAGTTTGATATAAAGATGTAAAATTTAGGGTTATTGTAGATAACGAAGTTTACGTTCAATGATTAAATTACTGAATTAAGATCGAAAATATGAATTTAATTCTACCACTACATATAAAACATATGATAAGTAATAAAAGAAATATATGGTAAAATAAATTCATTTCATTTCTCAGATTTTATTAGGACTAAAATGAGTCAAAATAAGTTTTCCGAATATACGGTAGTTTGAATCAAATACAGGTTACATATTACGGTACTATTTATAAATTTTGGTATTATTTTGAAAACAATTAAAGAAACTCTTATGAAATTAAAAAGCAGCAAATGCTATTATTTTGAGGCTCTACAATTAGAAAATCTGTAAATTAATTTAACATGCAAATGAATTTATTTTATTTATGAAGTAAAACCCACGAAATATTTACTTTATTGTCCGACCAAATGTGTCTAAAATCAAATCTTCCATTTTTAACAATAGTTTAGTTTTTCGTTTATATATAATTTAGATTTAGTTATATTTCTATATTTCACATAAATTTCTTATTCATATAAATTGTGAAAATTTTATATTTATTAGATTTGCATAAAATAAATTAAAATATTAAGTTTTTTAGTTAAATATTTTAGTTAAACATACTAAAAATCAATAAAATTAAAGATCTATAAAGAATAATTTTAGTTATTCTTGTGTATTTAATATTATGGGATTAAAGTCAATATTATAATCATTAGGGAAGTTATTAAAGAATGATTAATATTGTAATATGTCTCACAAAAACTATTTAATTAAAAAGTGAACTCAAATTAGTGATATTGAGTGAACAAATCGAACGATTTTTAAAAATTGAAAGATTTTAATCTAATTATTCAGTGATTATCCTAATGAATTGTAAACTTAGCTAATGGTAAATCCTTGTCTGATTTTAATTACCGCATTTTAAAAATTGGTAAAACTAATAACATAACATTTAAACTTTATCTTTAGTTATTTCTGATATATTTAAAAAATATTTTTCCATTTTTGAAAACAGTGAAATATTGTGCGTTATTACTTTTATAAGAAAATTAGAAAAGTTTTCAAAAGAGTTCTTTTCACTAATAGTCTTTAAAGTCACTTAAAAAATTTAAATTTTTTCCAGGTTTTATTTATAATACATTATAATCGAAAGACTTTACAAAATTAATCAAAATCATAAATGCAATGATATTAAAGGTGAGGTTAACTTGAAATTTTAGTCGATTTTTGAATAGCGACCATTAAACGATACTAATTGTTTCCTAGTGATTATAACCTAATTTGCATAAAATTTTATTATCAAAATATGTTTTAAACGTTATTCTAGTTTTATTTTATATTTTTCTTCTAATGTAAAAAAAATATTAATTAATTTCAATAAAAAAATACAATTTACGTTAATTAATTAATTAATGCTAGTAAAGTTAATGATACATAAAAAGGCAAATATAGATTGAATTGAAATATAATACGCAAAAATAAGTATTGGAAATAATTATAAATTAATCTAAATATTTTGATTATTATTTCTGGATATTATCATTATCTAAATCAAGTAAAATAATTAATATCTATAAATAATTGTTTTTTAAAAAACCTATGCATAGTTAATTTACTAGCTTTGAGTTTATTTTTAATACACGATTTTCCAATTTAAATGCAAATCAGATATGCGCACAAAAATCAAAAATAGCTTATTATTAATGAACAAAAGAGTAATTAACTATTGATTAAAGTTTGAAAACATTTGGAAAAGTTTGTTAAAAAAAACGTATTTCATTATAATCTTGGAAATAACTTCCAGATTTGTTTATTATCCGCTTTAAGATACAACTTTTTACTTTTAATCAAATGTTTTTATCCAACATTAATAACATTTTAATTTTTTTGCTAAATAGTTTCATTAAAAGATTAATTTGTTCCTTAATGTCCTTCCATTGAAAGATCAATAAATGTGCAAACATAATGAATTTCAATTTTACCAATATTTGTGGTTTTTCTATAATTAATCGTCTAATATAAATAATTCGTGTAAAAACCAACAAAAATTAAAATACATAAGCTATAAAACCAGAATTCGTTTCATCGCTAAATTTTATTCCTCAAAATAAAAAGCATATTTGAAATAAATGATATATATGTATATCACTTGGTTATAACAAGGTTATCAAAGCTATTAAAATCGTGTTTGCGAGCAATCGAAAGGTCGGTCTCTGTGTTTCTGTAGCGCTAAAAGCATTGTGTGTGGCGATTATTTTTAGGAGAAATTCTTTCGTTTGCATTTACTTAAGAAAAGAAGAAATTTCCAAGGTTTATACGTATCAGCGATCGTATATAATTATTTGATAGTTGATAGGGAATTCTTGAAGCGAAATTTGCATTCGCATCATTGAAACAATAATATTACAAAACATTTCAAAGTTACAGTCAATGGCATAAGACTTGAACAGAGAATGCTAAATCGTTTTTTTTGGTTGCATAGGAAAAAACTGTATAATATTATCGGAACACATTTAATAGTTATTTAACTACAGGCGTCAAAGTTAAGAAATTTTTTCACCTTCTCTTCGGTATAAAAAATTTATCGATGATTAGCATAACTTTTAAGTCGCTTTTCGCTTTTATCCCGTAAAAGAAATTTTATTTCTATAAAGAAAAATCTTGAGCACTTAAGTTATAGAGTTTTTTTTGCAAAGTTTCTACAGTGTATAATCTAAACATTTGAAAATTTAAGTCAATTTTATGTGATTAAGCATTTATTTCTTCATGAAAATTGTTATTTTTCTGTATAAGATAATCACTAGTAAAATTATTTTATTTTTGTTTTTTATATTTTTATATAGAAGTTATTATGATTTTATTCTAATCTAAGTTTATTATAAAGAAATAAAAATATTTATATCTCGCAAACATAAATAAGGATTATTATGGGTTGAATCAAAGAATCGAATCAAACAAAAATAAATTATCAAATGTAAATAAATTTAATCGTTAATTACTGGAAATCCGTTAATTAATTACACATATAAGATTTTATCTATGTTTATAACATTTAATTCTATACGATCGCTCGAAATTAAACTAGTTTTTAAATGTGTACGAACTTATTAAACATTGTAGTTAAAGAGTTGGATAGTTAGTTATTGTTTTATTATAATACCCTATAAATATGCTAAGCGCTAATGTTTACATTCTTTACACGGATCACATCCACTGTTGATTGGCAGTGTCCTATTATTTTCAAAATTTTGGCCGACTATTATCAAAATTAAAAAGGAATGGGTAAACACATAAGATTTTAGTGACAAAATTTTAGCCATCAGCCCAAAAATTTCTTTCATATATTCCCGACTAAAGCCTATTCTATGCCCAAGGAATTCTCAATGAATTTATATGATAATCTGAAATTTTGAGCATATGTTAGGGTTGTCACGACACTCAGCGGGTTCGAAAGACAATTTTTTCATATTTCACCGAAATATTTTCAAAATATTCAAACTTTTTTACCTTGAATTTTCCAAACTTTTGGACAGAGTATTTACTTTTTTCAAAGTTTAAATAGGATATATGGTACAATAATATGGGATACTCTTTTAATAAGACGTGTCAGTCTGGAAAAAAGTATATGTAGAAAGGCATTTAAGGATTAAATCTTTTTTATTAAATTTAATTTGTTTACCGTTGTACTTCTTATAGTTAATTAAAGATTTCTTAAAAACATTAAAATTTGATTTGTAAATGTGTATAAAATTGTTAATTAACGTAAAAACTTAAAAATTACTAAATTTAATTAATGATAATAACTGTTTAAATAATAACTAACGATGTTATTTATTTCGTAAGATTGGATTTTTTAAAGTTTAAAGTTGGAAAAATGAATCATTTGTTGGGTTAGTTTGGAAAGTATTTTTAGGGTTAAGTTTGGAAAACTTTTATAAAAACTAAACAAGAAAGAGTATGAACATACACAATGAGCTCACTTTGATAATATAAATACTGTATTACAATAAATTT
>JAQGAW010001409.1:0-19281 GCA_034698025.1 Phthiracarus crinitus
GTGACGTCATTTTTCATACACATTTACATACAAAAAAGGGGCGGCGCGTTATCAAAAGAAAATAGACACAGTTTATATAAAAAAATACAGTATGCGAAGTAATACCGATTTATCGATTCTACATTATGTGAACTCTCGACAATTTATTTGAACCATTTATTTAACTATTACTGAAAAGAATTGTAGCAAAAGCGATGTTATTCGCATTTAACGTCTCGAATGTAATGGAATTTGAAAAAACTCTTTTCATTCTTAGAATGTTTCCTAAAAGTTTTACGTCAAACTTTATTATAGTTAGTATTGTTTCCATTACTTTTACATTCATTTCATATAAATTGCTCATTTGCTTCAAGTTAGACAAAGAGACGTTTAATATTTTATACACTTCACTAAAATAATTATATTGTATAATATTCTAAAATTTGTGCGGAAATTATTTTGAAATTTGTTTTTGACAAAACGCTTTTCGCACTTTGTTTATCTTAACAAAACAAAGTTTTATTGTGTATATTTTTAAAATTAAAGTTAACATAAAAGATTTAAGTTGATTAAAGTATTTTGTAATTCATATCTATTTTCTATTTCTTAATTAAATATTCAGTAATAAAGAACTATTCATCGTTTGCTATAATAATATAATAACGTTTCAGTTTCAGAAATTTCAGTTTAATTAATATCAGATATTAATAAACAAAGCTTAACATTTGTTTTAAAATATTATACCTTTTTCTGTAAACAATCAAATTGGTTAATTTGGCTGATACTTTGATACTTTAGAAACAGATTTTACATAATTGAATCGTTCAATTTTTAATTCTTTTAATTTTTTAAACTTCAACTCTTCATATCGCAGTTATGTCACCATTTCATATTTCCAATTAATACTTAACGTATTATTTTATGAATAACAGACATTTGACAGCATTTGAGGATAGAAAGATAAAGAAAGAAAGAGGATGGGATCAATGGAGCGATAATCGAAAGTTTAATAAAGGAATTTAGAGTAACAAAGCAATTGTACAAATATTTTACTAACTAATTTAACGACCAAAATATTTCAATTAGAAAAATATATAAATAATAAATTGGGCTTCAATTATTCAGGAAAATCCCGAAACCAAAGATTAATGCAATCTTCGGGAAGTTAATGTTATATGATAAAAACAATAAAAAGAATCATTAAAATATACTTTTTATTGTCCCGATTTTCCCGAATTTTACTAAAAATTAAATATTCCCGATTTCTACCCGAAATTCACTGAATAATTGAAAATTTTCCCGATTTTCGAAGTTTTTCTAGTTTTCCTTGTATCAAAAAGAATAAATTTTCAAAAAATTTTATAAAAATATTATATCTACCTAATAGAAAAATTCTAAAAATTAAAAATTTATAAATATACAAATTCTTGAATGTATAAAATTATATAGGATCAAAACCACTAAATTTAATATTTGTTACTTTTTAACAAAAAATATTTCCCGAATTTTAAATTTTTGTTCCCGAATTTAATAGTTATTTAGCTCCCGAATCCCGACCAATTTTGATTGTTTTAAGTCCCGAAAAATTGAATCCCTAATCATCAACTAATATATAATGTAAAGTATCAGCAAATAAAAACAATAATTAGTTAAAAAAACAGGCATTGAAGAATAAATGGCGTGGGATGTTATAATAAAATCATGAATTTTTATTCATTATTATATATAACGCAACATAAAAGAAAAATACTATTTTTAATTTTGAAAAATATCAATAATCGTTTAACATTTATTTTATCACTAAACAACATTCTCTAAAATTTGTAAATAAAAATTAAAAAATATTAGAAAAAATTAAAGCAGCAAAGTATGATTATATAGTGCACGTAATTCAAAACATTATCATATAATATGTATTTTTTAGTTTAATTTTACAGAATCTCAACGTTGCCTTTGAGAATAATATAAAATTTTATTAATTAAATTAATTATATTTTAGAAATTAAATTAAAATATATATATAGAGACAAATTCGTATTTTATTAATTGAATCGATATAAATTGATAACGAAATAAACAACAAATAGTGACGCTTTACTCAGTGTATTATACGGCAAAAAGTCGTCGAAGCCATTGTTAATAAAGTATTTGGCGTCAAAATACTATTCATAACAAGATTAAATGTAATTTAATAATAAACTAGAAATGGTTTTGATGATAAATATCACATTCTCATTAAATGCATCTTTGATTTATTTTTCAAACTAAATTAATAGTAATATTAATAAATTATACGGAATAGCGAAAATACAGTATAACGTTATTTACGACATTAAGGAACTAATAAATCAAAAGACCAATGAGGAAAACTTATATTTAATATGTATAACATTACGGTATTTAATAACACTTTTAGGAATTGAATGCTTATTGACAGTGTTTACTGATGTGTCCATATCTACATCTAAAAATTAAAAAATTTGGATTCACATTATACAAGTTTTTAAGAATCTATGAAACGGCCATTTATTTTTAAAACAGTATAGATTGATAGTGCCCTCTAAACCAAGTCCGGAACACTCTGGTTACAGAGTATTTTGTGATAGTGCTGTGTTTGTATTGTTCGCATCAAATCAACCGAATTAAGTAATATTTTAACGATAAATATATTGATTAAATTATCACACGTGTCTTACTTTTTGATATCATCAGTGATACAAAAAAGGAAGAATTAGATTTATTCTTTCTTTTCTTTATTGACATGAAATTTCAATTTACAACTGATAAAAAGATTGGATACAACGCTAACATCTCATAACATACGAACCGGAATTGATAAACGTCTTCCATTTTCAATTAGTTTTTCTAAATTATATACAAAGGAAAATAAGTATTTTTCAATAAACACTCGGTCATAGTGACAAGATGTAGGAATTAATCGCTCAAATTGTTTGCGCAAATTACTGCAATGTTATGCAATGGTTTCCAATCTATGGGTGGCGATACAAAATTGGGTCGACAAAGTAAAATATGGGTTACAAGAATTTTTAAAAATAACATAAATATCGGTTCGCAACATAAATATGTCTAAAAAATAAAATTATTTAAAATCCAGATTTTTGTATTTTGTAGAAATAAAACCTCTTAATATGATATAATTATCATTTATAATGTTTTACCACTAATATTCTAAATATTCGTTAATTTTTTGAAAAACAAATGAATATGAGTAGCAAAAGGATTTTGTTGGATATTTAGGGTCGCGGAAGGAAAAAGCTTGAAAACCACAGATGTAATGCACAAGCTTTTCTAGTTATTTGTCGCGCTAACATCAAATAAGACTATGAATCAAAAACATGAAATTATTATTATAAAATTAATAAACAGTGCGATAATTATATATAATTTAAGGAAAAAAGTATAAAATAATAAATCGTTTTAACAGATAATTTTAAATAACACAATGAATTTTAATATCCTTATGTATTGAATGTGAATTTATTTTTACTGTTATCTATCTGTAATATTGTCACTATTTTCTTACCATAATAATTGATAAATAAAGAATAACATTAACAAACAAACAAAAGTAAACTTAACTTTATTATTCCATTAAATGTGGTTTATTTTGTTATAAGCAAATATTATAAGTTTAAGGGTTTCTGAATCTTATGTGTTGTTTGTCTAATGCTTTGTATGAAAAGCAAACATTATAAAAATACTTATTAAAAACAGATTTCAAAGCGATATTATATCTCAAAATGTTAAATATAGCAGAAAATGCATATTATGACGTAATATCCAAATTCTAAACAAATTCCAATATAATAGAATACATTTTTCTGTTAATATAAGCATGTTATCGTAACAATTATTAATTTTTTATTAGAAACTTTTAATTTCATTATTTGCGGTTACGATGTAATTTCGTTCAATCTCTTTAAGTCGCGTGTCTTACAAATTTAAATCTTATATAAGCCTTCAATGAATTTCAAATTTTATAATTTTTAATACTTTTTAAAAGTTAAGTAATTTTTGTTTAATATCGAACCGAATCGTATTAATAAACAAAACCTAATACCTAAGAATTAGTCTGTTTAACTCCACCGCCGGAAGCTTGAATATCTATCCCTAACTAAATACTTTTAAATTTAAAAAATTTATTTCCGCCAATTAAACCTTTTATTTAGAAAATGTAATAATGTTGAAAAATTATTGATTTTCCGAACATAAAAATAGATAAATAAAAACTACGACTTTATAAATAGAGCATTAGACCATTTCTTGTTAACGTTCATTCGCCCACACATTTTGAGCGTAGAGTATAAATATTGAATTATCCTAATTTTAGAAACTTCTGTGTTTACTTGAATACTTAACCCACGGATATATCATTTATCTATTTTTTATAAATAGCTAACTTGACATAAATGATTGTAATTTTAATACATTTAGACACGTGTTTGCAAAATAGATTATCGCAATATAAAATGTGCTTTTAATTTCTCTGCCCAATAATTATTCAATTTTTACTGAAATTATTTTATTTGCAATACTGTTATTGTTAACCTGTTTTTATGTTTTGCGTTATTATTAGTGATGAGAATAAGCTCAAGCTCAGACCAGCTAGCTTAAGCTAGCTCAAGCTCAATGCAAAGCTCAATTAACATTTTCGAGCTTGTAATTCAAATATAAGCTCACATAATTGCGAGCTTCATTTATTAAGCTCAAGCTCAAGCTTGCGATGCTGAGCTTTATAAGCTTAAGTTGAGCTTATATTTATAATTCTTACGCAAATATGCTTATAATTGTTTTGCAAACTTCATCTCATTGAAAACCGGCGACCAATCCCCAAAAGAATAAGACAACGCCGCTTTCCTATTAACGACACTTACGATGAAACCAAATCACCGCCAAATTTCAATATAAATATTCACTTATTATTACTCATTTTATTACTCGTTAAAAGCTATTTTCTTAATTTCCATAATTCATAAGTGTGTCAACGGCAACACGTCGACACACTAAAAGCCTTACTTACTCGGGGGAGTACTCTAATGGATGTGCCACACGATTGAGTGCAACCTTCGACAGGTTGACCTCTGGGCATCCAGAGGAAGAACCCAAGTATATAAGAGCTAAATCTGGTCCCACAAAATTATTCCATTTCTTATTCTCTAATTGTGAACCACGAGTCGTACGGTTGTCGTCAGATATACCACGTTCTGAGTCCCAATTATTTAAAATATTCATTATTTTATTAAAGTTCCTAATTTTAGCATTAATCGATATATTAAAACAATCATAAAAGTTTTAATACATTAGTATATCTTATTTTGTAATCGTATTTTTATTAATAACAAAGTGTCGTACAGTTGTATTTCAATACCCGTAAAAAGTTCTTTAATAAAAGTTATTTCGATTAAAAATACTTTCGAGTTCCGCAATTTATTTAACACCAACCCTAGACAAACGAGCCAAACACAAAGGTTGGAGTGTTAAACGTAGTACTGTGCCACACAAGCCATATTACACTCATATTACTTTTTAACAATGTAATTACCTAATTTTTGCTTGCAATACTGAAATACAGAATTTTTCGAAAAAAATGTATACAGAAAACAACTCAAATTATTTTATTCAATATAATTTAAATTATAAAATTGGTTTAACTGAAAATTTTAAAATAATAATGGAAACACTTGAAAGTGAGATTAACTGAAAATATTATATAAAATAATTAAAATAAAATTTTTCCAATCATTTTATTTATATAAGCTCATGTAAGCTCAAAGCTCAAGCTCAAGCATTTTTGGTTTCATGTAAGCTCAAGCTCAATTGCATTATGATTTTAGAAGCTCAAGCTCAGTGTATCCCAGGGTTTGAGCTTAAGCTCAAACAATCCAAGCTCAAGCTCAGACAAAATGAGCTTATTCTCATCATTAATAAAAATTATACAAAATAAAAAAATCTTTGGATTGCTTAATCAGATAAATATTTTACTCTTTTTATTCTTATTTATTAATGTTTGAATATACAACATATATTTAAAACATAAATAAAAAATAATTACATTTATAGACTAATTTATAATTTAAGAAAAAATATATTACTTTTCATTTTTATCTCACATTATTTATACAAAAGCTGAGTGTATAGATTTGTTCATATCTGTCCGTACATCTGTATGTCTGCATTAGCTTTACAGTCATATGGAGCACGTAATTTAACTCAGACTATTTTTAGACGTTAGAAAACTCTACTTATTAAGTATAAACTAGTGTTGTATAATTTTTAAATTTTAATTTTACTTTTCTTTTACTTTTTCTTTTTATATTAATTTTAATTTTACTTACTTTTACTTTTTCTTTCTTGATTATATTTAAATTTACTTGTATTTTACTTTTTTTTCTTAAAATGATTTAATTTTACTTGTCATTTACTTTTACTTTTTCTTTTACTTCTCGTTTAAATTATGTTATTTCTGTGATATCTAATATAGTTTCTGTAGAAATAAATGCCAGTAAATAATATTTGCTATCTTACATATAATTAATTTTCTTATTTGTTAATATTTATATTTAAAATTGAATGAAATGAATCCAAAATAATATGTATTTTACGTTTACTTCTAATTTTTCATTTTACTTGTATTTTACTTTTTATTAAATTTTTAATTCTTCTTGTATTTTACTTTTACTTTAAAATATTTTTAAATTTTTCTTTTCTTTTACTTTTACTTGAAGTAAAAGAAGATGCAAAAAAATTCTTTTCTTTTACTTTAACTTTCAAAAGTTATTACAACATTAGAATAAAATTGTAAAAAGTGTGATTTATTATAGAGAATAAGTATTATAGTCAAAATACTAATAATTTGTTGTTGGATATAATGAGATAAGAAAGCGGATATCAAAATCTTATAACAACATATTTTCGTTTCTCACTCAATATTTTATTTATTATTAAAGCAACTTTTATGAGAAATTTTATTATAATAACCTTGAATATTATAAATAAATTTTTATCAATTAATTAAAAAATTTTTAAAATAAACTTATTGTTTTTTATTTTATAATTCAAATTTTTAGTTAAAAATCTTGTCAATTTGTACTTGGAACTACATCAGGGTATAATACTTTTTTACTCATTAAATAGTATGCAATTTTCTTTAAAATTTATTATATTATTTCTTAATTTTAAAGCAATAGTATTAAAGGATATTGATTAAATCAAATCAAACATCAACTCTAAATTATGGCAATGGTAACAGATTGAATACCATAAGTTCTACAAACGCATCATTTTCTAAATGTAAAATAATTTATTTCGTTTAAATTCTACTTTTATTTTAGTATTATAAATGTCATCTAAATCACGATTTACTTCTAAATTAGAAGGCTGTTAATTTTTGCAACTTTAAATTTTAGCTCTCTTTGACAGTCAGCTATTGGATTTGACATGTTTGTCGGTGTGTCTGTAGTTGATACAAATCTGAAGTCAATAATATTCAAAATTATCTAAACATTATTAATTAAAATTTTGCACATTGTTAAAGTTAAAATAAAATTTTGAAAAACATAAGAATTAAACATTTATAAGTAAATAGATACTCTTTTTGTAATTTCATAAAAATTTAGTTTAGGCTGTTGAATTTAATAAACCTAATTACTCAAATTGAGCGCATTACATTTGTTTATTATTGTTTTAATTGTTATTTATTCCAAATATTTATAAAATCTAAAATAGTACAAATAGTATCAATTATTTTAATTCTAATTACTTACATTTAGTGACGCTAAAAATTTATTTATTTTACATCACATAAAAGTTAAAATATTACTTAATTTTTTAGCTTAGTCATAGTTATTTATATAATGTTTATAAGCGGATAAAAACAAATGCTTTATTCCTATTGATATTGCTATCATTATTATAAGTAAATAAACTTTGATATATTATTTGAGAATAATGTTAAGTTTTAAGAGCTAAATTTTAATTACAAAATATGTTTATCTGCTATCAATATTATACTAGGGAAAAATAACTAAAATATCGGTTTTTTAATAATTTCATGCAATTAATGTGCGGTTTATAGTTAGTATATTAATGATACTAAATATCTAAAATAAAGGATAAAAAAGTTATAGCGCGCAAAGTAACGTTGGGGTATTCATTATCCCGTGTTTGACACTGAAGTGTTAATAAGATTTGTTCATTTTTTAACTAATGTTCACTTTAATTTAAAAATATGTAAAAAAATGATATTTAGACTTTTTTTGTAAATTTTTAAATCAAGCTATTTTACAAACAAATCTTTCTAATTTTTTATTCTCTTATTAATATAATGACAAATATGAAAATCGTAAAAAATTATCTATAATTCACGTAAACAAAATTATTGAAAATACAGTATTATATTCAATGTCACCTTTAAAAGTGTGCAGAATAGTTACTAATGTTGAGAATTAAAAATTAACAATTAATTTATATTTATTAAAAAATAATTAATTGAAAAAATAAAATATATTTATTTTGAATTACAAATTGTGTAATAATCAGAGCCGTGACATTTTCGGACTAAAATATGCAAAAAAGGTGTGCGTAAAATCGGATAAAAAATGACAAAAATTCGGATTAAAAAAGCGGAAAATAAAATTGAAGTTACAAATATTTCTTTAACTTTTATTAATTTTCTTGCAAAAACTTATTGTAACAAATAATGTTTGTGAGTTTAACGTTTTCTTGGGTAATAGTTGTTCTGCTATCAGATAAAAATTTTTTAAGTCATAATCAGAAACAATTCTTTTTCGGACTAAAAAATATGAAAAAGCCGACGGATTATCGAAAATTACTAAAAGTCGGATTTATCTGACTATAATTTATATATTTAATTTCGTAAGGCTGTTTTTTTATTTAGATTTTCTGGCCAAACGGTAACAGATAAGGGTATAATATAAAAGGTAAAATTGTTTCTCCCGGCCTGAGGGTCTCGGCAAAAATAGTGAAATTTTTTAAAGCCTTAATTTATGAGCGGTTTAAGGGGTTTAAAAGCGGGTATAAAGCCATTGAACTAAATCCATTGATATAGGTGTCGAGGGGGTGGGACCTCCAGGGAAGGAGCCTATAACAGTATTCATAAACAGATAAATTATCAGATTTATATATAGTGATAATATGATCACTTCAAACAAAATAATAATACTATATTTTAAATCTATTGTTTATTTTGATTAAATATTGCAATGAAAAGTTAAATCCATATAAAAATCGGATTTTCCACTTAAAAGCGGAAAATAAACCAATTTTTACAAAAATCGAATTTATCGGACAAACAAAGTTATCTTATATTATTCATTTTTCTGTGATAATTACAGTAAATATATGTTCCGCTTTATTCATCATTAAACTAAAAAGTCGGATATCCCGATAATGTCATGGCTCTGATTATAAACCAAATCTCTAAATTGAATTATTTTTTAAGTGTAGTTTTATATTTCTGAGTAATAATTTCCATATTTCGAAAATATTTACTATAAATGTTTTATTTTTCAAGGTGTGATTTGATAAGTTTAATTTTATTTTTTATCTGAATTTTATAAGAAACTTTATTTTTTAAGTTGAATTATTATAATCACATGAAACTCATTTAATTTTCAAGTTGCTATTAAAAGCATTATGCATTAAAACGCAAATTAAGTTTTAAAGTTTGGGAAGAAACAAAAATTAAAGTTAATTACAACAATCAATTTTCTTAATAGAGAGTGCAAATATTTATATTTTAAATATAAATTAATATATATTAATTTGGGCTAATATTCAGGCCAAATCAGTTAAGTGTTTAGCACTCAGTTTTAAAGAATAATCGCGAATAATTAGAAAATACAGGGCATATAAGTGCACTTAAATGCGCGAAAATAAATTAAAATATTTGCATTAAATGGACATTTTTATGGTTCTGTTATAAAATGCGTTTAAAAGTATAAAAACTTTTTTTAATAAAACTTGAAATTTTTTACGCATATATCAATTTGTGATAGTTTTCTTTTTGTTTAGCTTTATTAGTCATATTAAAGAAAAACATTTTAAATGTTGAAATTTATTTGCTGTATTTCATAAATACTGTAGTTTTAATATTTTCGGTAAATTTTATTAAATGTTTACATTATCGGAAAGAGTTCGATAAATTGTTTACTTTAATTGGTAATAGTTATAAGAATTCAATTATTCAAACAAATTCACTAAAAAAATTTATTCACATTTTGATATATAATACGTTGCTAATGTTGTTTGCTAAAACTTCTTTGCTAATTTATTTTTTTAAGTCCATATTATTGCATAAAATATGTATTTATTATTTCGCTGCATATTTAAATGTTTAAAATTGTACGGTTTTGTATTAAGTAATCTAATAAATCAACGCAGAGAATAAGTGATTTAATATTGAGCAGATGCACGCGATCTCCACCTTCGCGAGCCTGGTTTCGGGTGTGGACACAGGTATTTTAACGCCACAAAATGCCTATTTTTTCTATTTCGAAAGGACCACATACATGTACATTTAGTAATTGCTTAAAAATACTGAGAGATAGAAATTCGACGTATGTGTACGATTATATATTTTGATATATCGTATTAAAACCAGTAACCGAAAGCAAGCACTCCTTTATTGTCACATATACATTAGAAAGTTAGTTCTTACCAAAAAACCTTATCAAACATGAAAACTCTTTTTCTTAAACGAAGCAGAACTACTAGGGAAAAACAGCAGCAATTTTTTTTAATTTAATAAATTATTGCGATAAAAAGAAGGACACATTTAACGCACAAATTTATCATTAAATTTTATTCTTGTTTAATTAAAGTACATTTAGCCTGAACTCGCTTTTTCGCTCATAGACTCGCAATAAAATGGAAAAAAGCAAAAATAGTAAGTTATGAAATTGATATGCGCAATGAATATCGTCGTCTTTTACTTTTTTTTATTATCATTATTGGTCATCCATTTCTTCGGAATCATAATAAATCATTATTAGTCACATAACAAATGACAGCATAAAAAGGAGCAGTAAGAAAAAACTTTTGATATAAAAAGTTGGCGCACACACATCGAAAAGCCACACACAATCGCATGAAATAAATTTTTTTGGCGTGTCGTATATTTAAATGTAAAGCAGTTATAATCTATATTAAAGTGAAAGTTGGCGGACAGGTTAACATTAAATATTTGCGTGTTATTTATTACCGACTCTCAAACATAGCCATTTGCTATGAGCGATGAGTTTGGGAATAACATAGTGAGCCGCATATTTTTTTATACGGTCTTATAAATATATATCAATAGGCAATCGAGTGTAGAAAATGAGTTTTGAAAACAATATTTACAAATGCAAACATTGGTCCAAATTATTGCGTGTTTCGCTAAAAACCTCAGTGAAGTTAAATCACTAGAGGGTATACGCAAATGTTTGCTTTCTTCAGTTTAAAGGAGAATTTTGCTTTAATTAGCATGAAATTAGTGGGCATTCTTTAAATAATGAGGATAAATGACTCTTAAATACTAAATTAAAAAAATTTTCAACTTATGTCTACAATTTCTAGTGACCATCAATGGAAACAAGCTATGCGTGCGCTTCGTTGTAGGTATAGATAGTTATGACTTCAGGCTATATTATCTCATAATTTTTATCTTTATTTATTAATAATCAAAAATGTATTCATATTCAATTATTTACATAATACTAATAATTAATCTATTATAAGAAATATGTGACAACAGCACAGAACATTGAAAAAGTATTTAAAAAAGCACACGTAGAATACATTGATTAGAATAATAATAACAATAATATTATTTTTAGGTAATTTTTAAAATATGTTTTAAATTTGTTACAAAATTGTGTTAAAATTAGTTTAGGTCTGTGATCTCTTTACTTAAAAACAGATTTGAATATTTTTTTGGATTTAATCATAGCCTTATTCACACTTAAGAGATAAGTTTGAATAATTCTTGATTAACAGTTTCAGTTTAAACCAACTTAAAAATTAATTATTTGAGTTAATATTTATAGTTTAATATGCCGCATACCACTTTTAACACAAGCAAAAAACAACAGAATCGCATTGTTTAAAATTAAAAATATTTTTGTTAATTTATTATTACACCTTACGTACTCAAATGCTTATTATTTAATCAATAATATTGATTAAATATTTGATAAAAAATATCGTTATGATTGGAAAGTGTGACCACAGAAACTCTATTTGCAATCGATTAAAGTATCACGATTCAAGAGCAGATGCGTATTATTAACATGTTAAACAAAATATTACTGAACTCGTAAAGCCTATTCATTATGAAAAAGTTAATAAATATCAACTTCTAATGATTCTAGAGATACAAATTTTAGATTTGTGAACAATAGCGCAGCGCACGTAAAATATGCCATTTAAAGGATGGTTTGAAAAATTTGTTATGGTTGTCGGCATAGTTTTTCATTGATATAAGAAAAATTTATTATATAATATCAGATCTATATCAGGATTAAAATAAATAAAATATCAATTATAAAATCTTCCAGTCTAATAATATGCAATATTTTGGTATTTTAATGCGATGTAATGGAAGGAAAGGGTAGAAAAAAATTTTAAAAGTTGAATCACCACTTCAGCTATTTCTTATTATTTATGGTAAAGATTATTATTTGTGACATTCACTAAATTTAATTTTAAGATTTAATTTGCATACTCATTGACTTGTAAATTATAAATCATAAGTGCAGTAGTTTAGTGAAATATAGTGTGAAGAACCTATTTTCATAACGATTTCAACCATAAAAATTGAAATATTAAACATTTGCATGCAGTTTAAGATTGTTGAATGTTAAAACGTACTTAAAAATAAATAATAATAAACTAAAATAATTTTTTGTTTGTTTAAACTTTTGTTTTGGGAAAAATAACCAATTTCTTTCAGTTTTTCTATACTATTTTATCAATCGCTACCGTAAGGATATAAAATAAAAAGGACACAAAACAGAAATTTTAAAATAATCTTTAATCGAAGGATATAAACGAAACGAAATAAAAATTAAAAAAACACTAAATATAGATTTTCATAGTGTTTTCTTGGTTTTAAATCTTTTTTAATTCTTAACATTTATTTTTGCCAAAATATCATTTAAATATAGCCATTATATTAAGTCATTTATGTGAATATGCAATCATATATCCATCTATTTATCGATTATTCATAAAATGATAAGTAAAACAAAGTGTTAAACTAGTTAAAAGTTTAACACACAAAGAAAATCCATAATTTATTTCCACATGATTCTCATTTAATTGGATAATTATTAATTATTACTGTATTGACAAATTAATTATAGCTTAATTTAAAAGATAAAAATCATCAACAAAATAAAAACCTACGGATTTATCACTTTGATCACTAAGCGTTAGATTCTGTCCCCTTTTTCTCAAGGAAATCTTTTCTTAATTCATAAACATTTTAAAACTATATAATTACTTATATTTGATTTTTTTGTTGCTGTTTTTTTCCGCCGATGTTTGTGAAACGGTTATGAATATCAAATAAGAAAAAGAAAACTGAGTTAATTATGGCTATCAATCTTTGCGAGTGTTTGGTGTGTGTGTATGTATGTGTGTGTTTGAAAGGAGAAAAACTTAACAGCGATTTATTTTATTTTGATTTTATTTAAAATAGAAGTACAGTATTATACATATATATATCTTTTTATTGTTCTTATTTGCATACCAAACAAAACCGTTGAGTATTACACGACTTGTGATAAAAATGTTTGCACTTAAATGCGATGATATTTTCGCCAATGTTTGGCAATACGTTTAACCTTTTCTCGCATTTCTGGCAATTTGTGTTTGAAAGGTTTATTTTATAACCCGTATTATCGTGATTCGCATCACTTGAATCACTTGATACCCGTTGAGATAATGCCGGAGAATGCTCTCCACTGCTAATGCTATTCAAATACGATCTTAATTTGTCGAGTTTTTTATGAGTAATTGGACTCTCAAATACACTAATCATTAGCATTCGCAGCAGCAATAAATAAAATTCGATCGAAAATCGAGGCTTTCTGTCACAATCTAACAGAGTTAGCGTAAGCATAGTCTCTTGAACGCCAACCGATTTGATGGACAAATGCATTATTTGCTCCCATAATAAGTCTGTTGCGCTCATTTCACCGCAATTCACGCTATCATTACACTTAATGCATAATAAAGTTTTTTCCTCACTGTTTATTGTCGCTCTTTGTTTAACAAAGTTGGCTATTAATTCACGAAAGTTTTTCTTATTACTCAAATAATTACGCAACTGATCCCTATTAAGCAAACTGATATCACATAACATCAGACAATTAACTATATATTCGTCGTATAACTGCTCTGTTAATAGTAACCTAATAAATAATGGCCATAAACAGTAATTATAGCTGATCTCAATTAATTCCGAAATTGTGTGATTTTGAGCTAAACTTTCCGTAATTATTTGTTGCATTTTTAATTGTATTTCCGATTGATTTAAATGCGATGATGGAAGAGCTGCACCACATTTGCATTTACATTCATTCATATGATTGCTTGCGATTAATTGATTTTTTAAATCATCAAAAATGACTGTGGGATTGGTTTTTGTGTCGGTTTCGATGCATTCTTCAATTTGGGTCATATTATTGTCGTGTTTTCCGTTTTCCAGTTGCGCTGATTCCGAATGAATATTTTTGTTACTGTCATGGTTTGGCAATACGTTTAAATTAGCTATAATTGCGGTATTATTCAATTTAGATAAGACAATATGTTTTAACTTTTTCAGTTCAGTGAACCCTTTATCGAACACATCTATATCTATATCTGTATCGGCATTAGTGTATTGTGTTTCTATGCCAGCAAACAATTCATTATGATTTAGATTATGATTAGAGCGCGTAATGCTATAATCAGACTCTGATTCAGAACTCGTGTAATCATCGCAAGAGTTATCATTCCAGCGGCCATTCATCTGAACGGTGTTCTGAGCTCTTGACTCGCATTCCAGTAAACGAACTGATTTACGATCGATCAATGTTTCCATTTCTTTAAATATCTGTCTATCTTTATCGTTCAGATTTGACCAAATATTTTTCAATATTTCAATCATACCATTAGTATTATTAGCACTATAATCACCGAAATATTTAATATTATTAATTACTAAATTAGCGGCTGATAACAAATCATTAGTTTCATAAAATTGCGATAAACATTGATCTAAGGTTAACAGCGATAAGTGACAAAATCTAAGTTTAGTATCAGCAGTGACTGTATAACTGAGATAAATATGATGATCAACACAATAGATATCGTAAATACGGTTAGCGTTGAATCGACACCAACAAACAATTTTCGCATTAATTGGATCGATAACGTATATACACGTTTGTGGAGCATTTGAATATGTGATTAGAAACGTATTTGAAGCGTACATCAAACAAAACTTGCCAAACGATACCGAAGACGAAACTTTATCGCTCAGCGTTTCGTCATTTAATTTTTTTTCAGAATTATAATTATAATTATTGTCGCCATTAATGATTGATAGCTCTGTTTGATTGATTAGAGACTCTCGAAATTGATGAGTGAATTGAACGCTACCCTTCATATCGACGTGCCATAAACGCGAATGAGGACGAGACGTGAATATACATTTAGATTGGGTATGATTGCTGGGAAAGAAGCAAACGCCGTAATGACCATTAGAGCGAGACTTTGTGCCGATTTGGGTCAAACTCGCGTCTCGAAGATCGTAGAGACAACATTTATTATGCGCTGATATTAGCAATAAATCTTCGCTGATATCGAACTGAAATATTTTGCTACTGGTTTTCAGCAGAATCGATGGCAATGGCAGTATCATTAGATTAGTCATTGAATTAATGTTATGCAACACAAATATGTTACCGCTTTCGTCAGTCATATATAACCGATAATCGCTATACACATCCCATTGCAAAAGCGAAATGCTTTTATCTGCAAAATTACTGCACTGATAGATAATATTCCATGAATATGGGCAACACATTAGTCCATCATCTGATTTCAGCACTACTATAATCAAATGTCCTTTATTTGTAGCGATTGCTAGCATATTCTCGTCTGAATGAGAGAATGCCACGCATGATATGGCACCGCAATCGTTCAAAATTGTCAATAAGTATTGGAAAGTATTGTTTTGTAACTTATGAAACAAATATACGCCACCACTCGATGAACCGAAAGCGAGATAAGATTCACTAACGTGGAAACACGTGTACTTAACTCGCAAACTATTTCTGATGGGCAACAATATGTTTGTCTGATCCGTGGCGTAAAACAAATACAAATTTGATTTTGAATTATTCATATTTATCGCAAAAGTTTTTTTTTTCTCAATTAAATCGCAGTTTTATTTATTAGTTTGAAAAAACATATAATTAGTTTGATAATTTGTGTGCACATTTTATTTTATATATACTTGACATTTCGTAGTTCGTAGTGAATGTGTGCGTCATTAGACAAACTTATCGCTAAAAACTTAACTTATCAGTTCTTTTATTATCAGTAAAAACGGAAAACTGTTTTATAGTTTGTTTATGTATAAATGCTGATAAAAATTACACACATATTATATGTAAATTTATATATTGATTTTCATTTTAAAAATTATTTAATCAATTATCCATTTTTTAGCAAACATGTAATTAAATTTAAGAAAAGATTCAATATATTCGATTACACGTTCAAAACAAATTTTTAAATTAATTAAAAAATAAAATTATTGGTTTTAACCCTTTGCTGATAATCAATTAAAACTGTTTTTAAAGTATACTGTAATTATTTTTGGCATTACTTAAAGATTAGTAGTCACCCAAAATAAAAGTCTAATTTTTAATTATTATGCCATTAATGGTAAAATGTTAAAAATATCATTTACGAGTATTAGATACATATGAATATAAAAAACTGTTCGTAAAAATTGATAGATCCGATGGATTTGTTTGGGTTTAAGACTATAATTTTGCTTATCTTTGAAGTAAACTGATGCCGAAAATTAATAAAAATGCTAATCATTTACTATTTTAATCATCTCTGCAGTTCGGCTGCCATTACAATACATAAATGTTAGGTGCAGTACGTGGTTATGAATTGGTAATCGCAACGTATTTTGTATTATAATTCAAATACAAATAAGTGTAAAAGTCGATGAAAGAGGATTATGATTGATAGAGTGTGTCTGTAGAGTGCGGTGATTTTTTAAATTATTTTCACAAAAAAACTTTTTTTCTCTCTTTTCTCGCAATTTCTTTCTCGCTCTTAGTGTGAGCATTCATTATTGTCGAAGAACATGCTTTAGAGGGCGTTAAGCCATTTAACACGGCTTGTAACTTATCTGATCAGAGAGGCTGTAATTTGTTTCTTTTTAAGCTTCTATTGTGCGGGAGTTAAGGAGGAGTTCAATAGCGATATTGGCAAAACTATAATGCCTTTAGGCTGAGCACGAAATGCAGCAATAGTACCAGAAAACCCAAAAAAGCTAATAGACAAGAAATTTTGTGGAAATTAACAGAACAAACAGTTCTCCGCCTCAACTCTCGCCAACTCAGCGCCTCGTTTCCAGTTCTAAAGAATAGTTTCGAGTACATTGTATTACTTTTACAATTAATATACTATTCGAAGAAAAACGCATTTTAAGCAAAGGAATATCATTTTTTCTCGGTTACAATCATGTCATTAATTCGCATTTATTATGGAATAGTCGTGCACTTTAACTAATAAGATTGGAAAAGAACTTCATAGTCAACGTTACAATACATTGGATGGATAAACGCCGTGTCGGTGAAGACTAAATAGGGTTCAAACCTTAGCATCAGGAGTAAAGGTGATCCTCTGTGTATACCGAAAACACGTTTAGTGTGGGCTGAATTGCTAAATAAAGGCGGAAAAATTTTCTTTATATCAACTTTTTAATTGCCTGTAGATTTTTTTCTTAAAAAAGAGAGAGAAAGAGAAAGAATTTATTTGTTTCGCTAAAACCGCCATAAGATAATTTACTGCACATTAAAAAACTAACGAATCTTATATATACTGAATGATAGCTTACGAAACAAAATAGCTCTACAAATGCGAAAATAAATTTACTTTTATATACTTAACAAGATGTGTTCACTCTTTAAATATTATTTAGTATTTTTCATCTTTTATGCTCTCAGACAGAATTTACATCGCACTCCGCCCTAATTTTTGTTGTTTGATGTGTTCGCACAACATTTCTCAATCCGCTGTTAATAAAGCTCGAGTTAGTGCGCTAACCATAGCATATTAACACCAATTTTTCAGCGAATTTTTTAGCGTTAGAAAAAAGTTTAGTCTAAAATTTTAATAATAATATTCAGTGGCTGCTCCCCTTTACAACAATTATTCTTTTAATAGTAAGATTCATGAGCTGCCGGTACTTTTTAAAAACTGCGAAATGAAAGCAGCATTATCTTATATAAACGCCGCTCCCCTTAATTTACGTGAGAAATACTCTGGATTTTTATATGTGCATTAAGTTTCCTAATATAAAGCGCAGCAGGACATGGGGTACAATAAACTATAAACATTCGGCCTCTGTTTATTTAGTATAAACTTATTTTTAATAACGCAAAGTTTCGTTTCGGAGACAAATTGGTAGCAAACAAATAAAATATTTTATATGTTTTAGTGGACGTTAAAAATATATTTCGATTCAGTACAATCGAGCGCAACGAGTGATTTTACGGCGTTAATATAAAAAAGTATACATGCGTTTTGGTTTTTAAATTGTATTTTTTTAGTTTTCTATCAGTTGAATTACTTTTAGTATCACTTACTACAGTATAGCTTTTGTTTTACTGCAACAATGTTAACAAGGCTCTGATGAATCGACACTTACAGAGTGTAGAAAATTGAATCGGTTGACCAAAAATTGTATTACTGCTATAAAATACAGTATTATTGTGCGTTTAAAATCTAAAATCTTTTATTGTCTATTTTAATTACTATATTGTGTAACTATAGTTAAAAATATTAATATTATCAATTTTAACTCGTAGCTACAGAAAAGCTTCAAAAATAGCATTTACCGTATTTTAGCGACTATTGCCCGCGGGCTATACAATTAAAAAAGTCAATTTCTTTGAAAAAGTTAGAGTGCGGGCTATACATGAGGAGCGGGCTATACATGGACTTTCAAACTTATTTCGAAAACTTTATGTATGTTGAAGTAAA
>JAQGAW010001410.1:0-19279 GCA_034698025.1 Phthiracarus crinitus
TTTTATGGATCTGACCCCCAACTAGAGGTTTCGAGTCTGGGTAACTATGCATATATACCGTAACACGACTATACCGCTAATGCAATACAGCTAAAGACTGTACCGCTAAAATATATTTATAAAATTAATAATTATGAAAAATCGATAACTGATCAAACAAACACTTAAAGTATAATTAGTAAGAAGGATAATTTTTTGATAAATAATATCTGATTTTCCGATATTAGATTGAAGTAATTTTAATATTTTATAATTCTATTTTTACGGTATACTCGTTAGCTGTAAAGTCTTTAGATTTTAATATATTAGTCAATAACATATATTTATTTATTTTCTTAATATAAATGCTATATTTTAAAAGAATATTGTCATTAAAATAACAAATAAAAAAGAATACATTGTTTTGTATAGTTTCTTAAAATGACGAAAACAATTTTGATATTGGAAAATATTTTTTACAAATATAATTTAAATTACATTCGTATAAATGAATAATAAATTAGACTATTCAAAGTAAAACTATGTATCAAATCCTTTTGAGACTAAAATGTTTTCAAAATTATAGAAAATCTAAATTCATGTTCGAAAAATAAAAGTGAAGAAATATTTTCGAAAAACATAAACAAACTTCAAATCACGAAAATCGTAAACATTTCTCTATAACATGCTTTCATTTTGTTATTGATTATCATAAATAATTACTATAATTAGTTGTTTGTAAGAGTTTTCTGAAAAACTTTAGTTAATTGGTTTAAATAGCAGAGCAAAAAACTGTATAATGAGTGACGCAAACAAGTGATTTCAAATTTCAGTATTTAAAAAAGAGAAAAAAAATTAAAAACAAAATTTACGGATTTGGAAAAAATTCTGCCACTGATGAAAATGTTATTTTTATCGTATGGTATTTTTAAAATGTTCTAAAAATAAAATATAAAATGAAGAGTTCGTGTCAAAATGTTAGGAATTAATAGTCATTGAGTGAGAACCGAATTGAGTGCCGCTCGGATTTGACAATGTGGAGTATTTTTAGTCGAGTGTTGTCCGAAAATGTAGGTTTCGACTTTGGCTTTTGACCTTTTCTGCTACAAATTCGAATTTTCGCTTTTTTGGGTAAACCCGAACCTTAATCTTTCATATTTAGGCATAATTGGATAGATATTGCTAATACCTATCACACACCACCCATAAAACCCACAGTTTTAAGAATAAAAAATAAAATGAAAAAAATATGAAATTTCTGTTAAAACGTGTCAGAAAATAGAGAAATAATGATCATTTGAAACTATCGGATGAAAATTTGAACTGATCTCGAGTTGAAAAGTTTAATAAAATTACAATATTATATTTTTGAAAAAATTATAAGTTCATTTCATACATTGACACTAGAGATCGAAATTGAGAAAAATATTTGCTCCAACTCCAACCAACTCTATTAAGAAATCCCACCAACTCCACAACAACTCCAACAAAAATTATAAAATTGACTCCAACTCCAATCAAAAATTAATTTTGTACTCCAACTCCAATTAGCTTCAGTATTGCCTCATTCTAACTCCATTCCAACTCCAACGGTAATTTTAGTTATTTCAAGCAAGTTATCAATAAACATAATAAAATGTTGGTTATCTCTTATTTTTTCAATGCAATTATTTTTTATAAATTATAAAAATGAGCTTTTTACAGAAATAATTTAAATGGAAAATAATATTTCCATTCCACAACTAGCTTTTTTACCAACTCCATACCAACTCCAATAAAAATAATGATGACTACAACCAACTCTAACCAATAACATTTAAAACTTAATCCAACTCCACTCCATTCCCAATTAAATTTGAAAGTTTTACTCCAACTCCACTATTTTTTAGCCTATTTTCTTAACTCCAATCCCATTCCAATGGAGTTTGAGTTACAATTTCGATCTCTAATAGACACATATGAGGTGTAATCCAGTAGACAACGGGTCAACTGTTCGTACGCTTCGCGTACGGGAGTAAAACTAGTAATTGTTAAAACGTTGAAAGAAACTGTATAGTTTTGGAAACATAAAAAAGCTCATGTATTACCGATACTGGAAATAAATCTTTTGAAAAATGTATCCAGATTTACAAAACTCAAAAAAGTTAAAGAATTTGGCCGTTCAGTAAATATTATTATCTCTCCTTTACTTTACAAAATCTAGGGATAAAACGCTAAAACTAAATATATGTCGACTGCACAATAGTTTGTAAAATAAAACGAAAACGAGTAAATAAATCATGAGATTTGAGATCGTAAGCATACCTACCAAATATTATGGGTGACTTTAAATATATAAATACTATTATTGGCTAATAATATTAGCGATAAAAGCAGGAAGTGTTTGCTCATAATAATAGGCTTATCATTTATGTTCACTCAAATCACTAAATTTCTGGTAAAATTGTGTTAATTTAATTAAAACTCAAACGAAAATGAAAACAAAAAACATTGAAAATATAAAACTTTAAATTTCGAAATAAAAATATTGATCTAAACGAAAATGCAATTAATTTGGCTCAGACTGAGAAACATAATTAGGCTTTTCTTAATTGACATCTTAATTCTTGATACGTAGACTATGTGTGAATACAATGTTTCGGTGATATCAGACAAAGCCATCATAAACGCTAATTAAATATTTTGTTAAAAATTTGTTTTGAAATATAATATTCTATGGAAGACGTGTGAAAGAACAGTTTCGAAGAACTTTTGTCGTAATTAAAAGAGCTTTGAAAGTTAACGTTTTTTATATAAAATTTCCATATAAACTATATAATAATTATGGTATAATATATGATTGCAATAATGATAATAATGATAACAATACAAAGTCTGCAGCTTATTAATCATGGTATGCGCAAACGCTTTAAATCAAAAGAAATATAATTAAGATTTGTGATCATAAAATGATAAAGTGTTGACACATAACCTTCTATAGTAAGAAAATCTCTTTAAAAAAGAAAATCATGGAAGAGTGATATAAAGAGAAAAAAAATGATACTGTGTTTCTCTCAACTCAACCAAATAGAAGAGAGTTTATCCATAGAGAGATGAGCGGAGAGTTTTTTCTATTGTTATTGAAAGCGACACATATTTGACGTTACATTAAAATTTCTTGTTTGATCCGAAGCGTGAAAATAAATAATTGAAATTTACGAAACAAACGCGCATTAACTCCGCTAAACTATTGGTCAAATAACTTATTTTAGAGAAACTTTTTATTACCAGCTATTCTCGCATTTTTAGTTTAAATAATCATATAATATTCTCGAACCAATGAATAAATTTAATGAGCTTTAAAAAAATTATCATTTAAAATAGACATTCAACTCAAAAATAAATTTTTCGTTTTATTATTATTATTATTATTATTTTAACAATCGAGTGCTAAACATCTCGAAAAACGGATTTAATAGTAAGAAAGAAAGACAAAACCGTTAATGGGTTATCTAACTTAATAGCGCTGTATATGGCATTAATAATTGACATCATTATAATATTTCATTTGGTAGAGAATGAGGTGAACGCACTTTTTTCCACTACAGATCGAAATTGATATCACGCGGCGATAGTAAAGCAGTGATCAATTGACGTGCGGCTCTCGTATGGCTAATGAATATACGTGAGTATAATACGCCGATATTAAAGTGAGAAATGACTGCTAAAATGGTGATAAAACGTTGAACATCGAGCAAGTATTTGGAAAAATTGAAATCAATAATAAGGAACTACTATTATGTATTTATGTTGGTGTTGTACTGTATGTATGAGTGAAGTACGCGAATATTACCATTATTAGCTTTTATTATTATTTAGCATAAATGCTATAAATATATCGTAAGCCAATTCAAACTTTGAGCGCAATTTTAAGCCTAACTCGCGTTATGGCTCATAAGAATTATGTAAGAATACTTAAATTAACTGTATATGCAGTGGTAATTTGGGAAAACACCATTTCCTATATCGATACCAATTTATTCTATTATTATAACCGTTTGCTTTATTAAATGAAACGAGATTTGATTAGGTTTTCAGTAACTAAATATAAATTGCCAGTTATTATAGTTATTGAATTTTGTTTCAATTTATTTTCAAAAAAAAAACCAAAATAATAAATATCGGAAGTTATTAACTGGTTTTTTTTGAAAGTAATAAACCTCAAGGATGTTCAATGTTTACACGATTCATACTTATTTATACATTTCTATTCATAGTTTTGAATTTATAATAAACCGATTTTCAACAAACCAGTGTAAAATGAAGTTTTTTCTTCCGTTATTTGTTCCCTAAAGAAATTCATTGACGCATCAGTTGCTCCATAATTCATACAATTCTGGAATCATTTTCGCGCTCTTAAGATGTAAATTTTAAATTAAATAATAGCGCAGCGAACAAAAAATAAAATATTTAAACGCATGCAAAACAATTTTTCATACTTTCCCGCATCAAAGAGAACGCTGCGATAATTTATTGATCGAAACCGTTGGAGAGATTAAGAATTTAATGTTACACTCTATGCCCTCACCCGAAGATTTAATTTCACATATTTTATTCATAAACATACTTATTATGCTAAACAAATTCTTAATATAAATAAGCTTTCAAAATAGATCGTGAAATACATTTTTATTTGATTTCGCTATGATCGCGAATGTTGTCCGATATGATTGAGTTTGTAAGAAAAAAGTGGCAGTAAAACATGATATGAAATATAAATACCGGAACACTAGTAAACTGCGTAATGAGCTCTTCACTACTTTGTAAAGTTTTAAGATTCCTATGACCACAGTTTTCTGTAAACCAATCATTTGCTCTCAATTGGAGTATTACATTGAAAAATAAGTATGCTATTGTTTTTTGCTACCATTTTGAAATTTTTGTTGAAAGTTTTTATTTTTTATCATTTAAAAAAGGAAAAATACTATTAGTTTTTGAAAATATTCGTTTAAATGAATAAAACATTGATTTCAAATCACAAAACGCACTAAAATATAAGCAATAATTACCTGAAATAAATAAATAATTAAAATCATTCTCGAAAAAAGTAACAAAACAGTTCAATTAAGAAAAGTTTTTGTAATAATAAACAAGATTTGATGGCTACTTTTCTACGTTATAAGCACTTTCAAAAAGCCAATTATTTGAGACTTCGTCTTCTTTTGTTTAGGTTTAATAGTAAATCTACGTTATGTGACGTGTGATAAATTTGTTTTTTTTCTGTTTTTGTTTTTTGTTTCGTCTAAACATAATTACTGTAATTAGTTTTGCTACAAAGGTATCTTAAATCTCTAATAAGAAGTACTTTGTTTAATTTTTATCTGTTCTTAAACCTTGAGAAAAGGTTTATTATTTCCGACATTCGCTAAAAAACAAAACAATCCATCTTATGATTTAGTATTTTTAGTGATAAACTCGAACATTATTTGGATTATATAATTATAATGATTAGGAAACAAATTCAAAAGTATTCCGATAAATAATTAGACAAAAATTTATCTGGATTTAGTTATTTCAAATTTCTTAAACATATGTGGAAATTCTAAAAACTCATTAAATATACTTTTTCAAAACTATTAAATAAATTTTTAATAACACGCTAAAACAGAAAATCTCGTTAATTAAGAAACGAATCGCTATTAATACTATAAACGCGTACCGATTGCTTCCATTAATTATTTAAACCCCAATTTGTTAATTGAATTTAAAAGTTTATTTTCTACAATGAAGTAACGAAATAATTGAATTAAGTAACGTTTTTATAATTAGACGAAAATAAACACATGAGTTTTATTAATTTTTTGTCGTTTAAGAAAACCATTGCATAAAACAAATTTGGCATTTGAAAATAATATGCATTATGGGTGTCGAGATTCCGTTGAAAATAGATAACAAAAGTTTAAACGAAATAAACTCATGATATTATATTTTTTTAAAAATAAATATTATAATTTTTCTTTTCTACTTTGTGGGCATATAATTTTAAGTTCGTTTAAAATAAATATTTGTAATATATTAGTAATATAAACATGTCTCACAGAATCGAGTGTTTTCATAGTCAACAGCGAAATAATTTTAAAATAAAAAATTTACATTTTTTTAAGTGTAAATAAATTTAAATATCACAAATCTTTTATAATTTTGGATGAAATTTTATAAATAGAACTCAAATACAATATAATGAAACCGTTTTTATTTTTCAAATTTTTAACATTCTTAACACTTTCTTATCAACTTATTTTCAACTTGAGTTTTACTTAAGTGTGAATCTCTGCGAAAAGACTTATTTTATTTTTTGTTATTTATATTTATTTAATACTTTTACTGTTAACATTTGATTGTTTGATTTATAACTTTACTATAAAAAAGAAAAGAAAATCTCTAAAATCTCTAAATTCTGTTATCATTTATTTATCGTTCGATGTCACGCATTTAACAATTCAACAAAAAACAAACGAACACCGACTAAATCAATATAAATTCGCTTTTAATTAAATTTTTGTTAATGAAAATATTTCCAAACGTTACGAAAAATCACGGCATAGCATTTACGCTTAACTTATGATAGAATATTATTCGATTGCGATAATGGTTAAGGTATCCGTAGTATGGTTTTCGTGATTGTTTCCAACTAATAGAATCTTCCGTTCTCTACATAAAACTATTTTCCGCGTAAAGATTGCGCTCACGTCCGAACGCTTTATTTGATTTCTATTTATTTCCTCGACATTAAACTTATTTTGCTGATTAAAAACAAACTTTTTGTCGCCGACTTTATTGCTTGTTCATCCGTTTTTATATTTATTTGTTTCCTTTCAAAAAAAAAATCTCGGAAAAAATACTTAACGCACTTAAAAACAGAAATCTTTTGCACACATTTCGATGAAAAGCGAAATCGAGAAATCGGTTCTTATATACACACAGATCTCATCCATTCAACGCAATATTGACTGTCTATATCTTAACAATGGCCACAAAATAAAAAAGAATACGAAGAAGAGCTAACAGATCAATAATTATGTGCGATCGAGCCATAAAAAATGATTACGCGCTTCGGCTATCACTTCTTTAAATACCAATTTATATACGGCTGTATTGTATTAATTATATGATGCCATTTAATAGCAGTAGAGAATGAATAGAGCCATTTGTCAGTGATTGTTGCGCAGCTAAACTGATCATATGGTAATTAAGAAACATGTTGTTATAAACACGCATTTAGCTGGTGCTTAATCTATAGATTTCGAGCGGCAATTCATTTTTTTCGAATGATCAAAATTTTATTAGTGTAACAAAGTTTGCCAAAACGCTTAACTTAGTTTGTCGGGGGAATCAATGCGTTGCAACGCACACATTGTAGGCTATAATTGTCGAGCACTGTGTTTGAGACACAAGAGTGTTAGATAAACAATGATTTAAACCGAAATATTTGAGCACCTCTTATACGACGAGATTGTTTTTTTCATGATTAATATCATTTCTGGTTAACAGCAAACTTTCGTAATTTTTTATGAAATCTAACTGCATATTAATTTGTGTAGCGCTAGAGAATACTATGTTGTTTGATGTAAAACATGTGATGCCGTCGAAGCGGTTGTATACGACTCGTAAGTCAATTATTAACTTATTGTATATTTTATTAACCCTCTGTGAAAATCTCCGCTTGAAATGCAAAGCAAAGCCGAAACATAGTTTACTTTATCCACATTGTAATCGAATTCCGATATTTTTTTCACGCTTAATCTCAAAATATATTTCCCACACAGTTTTGGCAATTTATTAATATTCGCAATTTAGTGAATAGAGATATATATTTGCGCGTATTTTGGAAGGAAGTCAGAGATTGTTTCGATATATAAATGACAACTATTCTGCAGAGAATATTTAAATGTCATTCTCAGCTGCATTTGACTGCAGCACTACTATATACAACAAGTGAAAATGATCGGAATATATTAATAGATAAGCAGTTGCCAAGAGCTCATTCCATATATCATGCAAAATGCGTTAACAGCGGTCGAATAAACTAATATTTAATAGTTTTTACGAACTCCAACCAAAGCCCGAGCCTCTCATTATAGACTTATATTTTAATCGATTTTAGAAATGGTTTGGCTAATAAAAACGGTATTAAATCCAGTGTACAATTGAATTAACATTTGAATAAACTTTTTAAAGCTACTCTGTTGGCTGAATATCGTATAATATTTGTAATTTTAAATTTTGTTCAAAATTCTTAAATAAAAATGTATACTATTATAAGTGTAAGGACATATAAATCTAATTATTTGATTATTTCCCAATTGGTTTCTTAGGTATTCGAAAACTTTAGTTTTTATCAATTTATTCTTACAACTCTTATAAGTTTACATTTTAAAAGCTCTTTCTTAACAATAGGCAAATACTAAGAGTATTTTTGACTTATTCTGGGTATCAATTCATTCTAAAATAAACATTTTTTATTATCCTATACAATGCGTTTGATTTGTATCGCTCAGACATCTTATATATTGTCAATCAGAAGGTCTCGTTTAATAGAAACAAACTTTTATTCTGTGCAGTGATTTATTGGACTAGACTTTAGAAAGTTTTTATTATTTTTTTATTCGTAATATTTCGCAACAAATTAAAACAAAAATAAAACATTACTATCAAACAAATAATAATTATAACTTGAATTCGTGTTTTTGTTTATCTTAATCGCAAACAAAGTTAATCATTAATCATAAGGAAATATAAATCACAAAACTCGAAGTCAGACCTTATACAGGAAAGAACATTACAGGAAATTTCTCGTATAATTAGTGATAAAGTGCTATACGAAAAGTTTTGGAAAAAAAAACTTTTTGTTGCATATTATTTATTTTTTTTATTTCTTCAGAGAAAACAGCAAAACTATTAATTGGAAAGTTTAATAAAAGTTTTGTTTTGATATGGTTAATAGGATTGATATATTGATTATTTCAACCGCAAATAAGCTTAAGAGTGAGAAAGAGAAAGAAGAGAAAAACTTCAAAAACTTCAAAATTTCGCTCAACAATAACTGTGAGCGACGCGGTAAACAAATCTGTATTTCGAAACGTAATAAAAGTTGCGTTCGTTCTTGTATTTCAATAAAAATGGAATTAAGTTGCGGATATTAATTTAGAAATTTGCATAAATTATTCAAATTGAATTACATTCATGTAAAGTTGTTTGGATAAGAGATAAATGTGTCGGAACACCTAAATTATCACATTTAAATTTTCTCAAATGCAGACGGAGTTCGTGCACATAAAAGTATTTATTTAAATTGTTATGTGAATTTTAATAACAAATTATTTTAATTTTACAGCGAAAATTTCATCTTTTCTATGAATTTCGAATTAATAATTTATATGTCCCGAAATAAAATTTAAAAATTTGATTTGTACAGTTTTTAACGATAATAACTTGGTCTTAAAAAGTGATAAAATGAGTTTTTCGTGAACAAATAATAATAATAATAATAATAAGCTATTGAATAAATTAATGTTTCAAATTAAAAATTATTGCATTAAAATTAACAAAAATTGTTGATTTAAATTTAATTACTATAAGATTCTATTTTGTAAGTCAATAGTATTTCTCAAAATAAATTTGAATAAATACACAAAAAGTATCTTATAATTTCTAACATTTTCTCGATGACAACAGAAATTGAAAAATTGTCGCTCACAAGCAATGAGTTTTTAAAATTTCAATCTCAACATAAAAACTTTAGATAAAGCGATAATTTTTGATTTTTAATTTACTATTGAATCAATACTATTTGGGTTAATTGAAACAAAGTTTTGTAACACTCATCAGACAGAAACAAAAATATCCATCGTATTATTAAATATGATTTATTACATGTAATATACCATAAAAATCACAAATTCTTTTATGATAATTCTATTTAAAGATATGAAACCTTTGAAAATCCGAACAACTTATTGCATACAAAGCGCAAATAAATTTCTAAACATACCTATCGATTCCAATGGCAATAAGTGTATAAACCGATACAAAAACGGAACAGAGTTGAGCAAAGTTAACGAATGGACACAAACATTTTGGAAATATCCATCGACCCAACATAAACACCGTATACGTAAATGGTATCGAAAATATTGCCATTAATATGTCTGATATGGAGAGATTAATCAAAAATTTCCAAAGTTCTGACGAAAGTTTCTCTCCTTTAATCAACACTATAATTGTGATCACATTACTGCTCAACGATATAAACGCAGTCATTGAGTATAGAACTACTAGGATGACCTGCCATCGAGACGATAGCAACTCAAGAGATGGTAAATTACCTGAAGAGCTACCATTAGTTATGTTAGTTTCTAGTTCTATAGAATTCTGTTGTGACAACCAAATTGGATCCATAATATTTTGGAAAACTTTTTTTTGCGATTAAAAAATTGCTTAATTGTGATGCTTTTTCATAATTAATTTTTTGCTTCTTTATTGAAAATGCTAGGAATGATGGGTAAACGTGCGCTTTTATTAGTGAGAAAATCGATCAATAAAATAAGTGTCGGCTATAGTTATGTTGCGCATGGAATATAGCGTTTACATCAACAATTGCTTTTATATACTTTTCGCGAACTGTAAGAACGCGTTTAAAACATAAAAATCTTAAACGGCTTAAAAGTTTTAATTAAATTTTTGCTTTTTTAAAAATTCAACGAAACATCACGCAATAAGATCCGTTTGCACCCGTTTTGCAAGAATGTTGTGTAGAGATTTTAAAGAAAAATTTAAGTTTTGTTATAATTTTTGCTCGAAACAAATTTAAGTAGAAATAACATAAATAATAGTTATGCACAATTTCATATTATATTTAATATTTATATCACATGTAAGATAGAAAGTTACGCTTTTGTCACGAAAGTTACGTTTAATTTAGTTTAATAATTTTGACGCACGTTATCAAATAAATTTTTGATAGCTTAGAATGAAGGATCACTGGATTAAATATTGAAAATGGAAAAAATAGTCTACTATTTGAGAATAAAAAAATACCTTTAGTTTAGTTCGATTGATTAATGTATATTGAAAATCTGAACAAATTGAAGTGTTTAATAGATATATCTACATAATGTATGTTCTCTTCCAACATATTTTTTCCGTAATATTTTATGTAAAAAATAGCTATAGATATAAGATAACATTAAAATAAAATTGTAATGGTTATCTTAAAATAATTCAGTAAACGAAGTGCAAACTATGGAAATTTAAATATTTAATCAATTATAGATTGATAATTATAACAACCAGAGTAAAGATTTTTCGGTCAGAAAATGGGAGAAAAAAAAACACTTTTATCAATAAAAAATCTCTATATTTTGATATTTTGTGCAAATTTTCGGAAGATTTCGAAGATATGTAAAGAGTTTTTTGTTAATAAAAGTTTTTAAAATGATCTCTTGACACAAAAACTCTCTTGGACTGAGATTTAAAGCATCTAACTATTTCGATTCATTTGACTTTAGATTCAAATTATCTACTAAAAATTTGAATTTTTATCCAACTTAACAAGCCCGTGATGCCCCTATTACTTATTAAATTTGAAAGAATTTTTCACTTGTCAGATTTTCCGAAAAAAATCGGAAATTGTTGGAAAATTTTAATTTGGTATTATTTCAGAGTTTTAGGATATTTAAATTTGTTTATCTTCATTTGTTATTAGTAAGGATGTGAAAAATTTGGTACTAAAAGTGGCAAAAAACGGGCGGGAAATCGGGAAAATAAAAAATTGTTTTAAAAACTATATTTGTTTCTAATAAATAATAAATTGAAAGGTTTTGGATTTCATTTGTAAAATAAGTATTTATGTAATAAAAGACAAATTGAATCAAAAATTTTAAAATAACGGGAAAATCGGGAAATTTAAAGTTAGATAATTTTAATTTATGAAAGTTAATCTTTTAATTAAAATCATTTTAATTAATACTTTTAGACAAATTCCTTTATTATTATTAAGCATGTGATTTAGCGGGTAAATCATTTTTTAAAAAAGGATTTGTGATCTTCAAGAAAATATATTACTGTAATTAAAATATTAACATAAATTATATAACTTTAATTTTCCCGATTTTCCCGTTATTAAGGTTTTTCTAAACTTCACTATAAATCTCCTTGTTTTAAGAATATTGTCTATATTTTTAAATTTTAACATTAATTTGAAAGATAAAAATTTTTATTAATAGAAAAGATATACAGTAGAGTGACTCAATAACGATGTGACTTAATAACGATGACAATACAGTGAATGTTAATTAATGTTTGCATATTTCGGCGCTTAAACTATTACTGTCTATGTGTTTATTGTTTAACGAAAAGTTGCATTTTGTTTATCATCGTTATTAAGTCACATCGTTATTGAGTCATTCTACTATATCATAGTACAAAAATTTTAAATTTGTTAGCTTCTCAGAAACAATTTATGACAAAGTTCTCGAAAAGTTGATATATTTTGAAGGATATTTTAATTATAATAAGTTTCATTCTTTTTTCAAAGTTTTTAAAGCAAAGCAAAATTTCAAAATTTAATTTAATAATTATGCTTCAATTATTCTTTTATTAAATAAATAAGTATTTTGTTCTGAAAACGGCAATAAAATACAGTTATTAAAACAACCTACTATTTTCCCGAATTTTCGCCCGTTTCAGCCACTTTTTAGTCCCAGTTTTTCACCTTAATTATAATAAAACTTTAAAAGGTCACTGGAAAAATTCATAAGCTTTACTTTTTAGGCAATAATACACGTAAACAATTTGTTGATAATTATTGAGAAAATTTAATATATATATACATATGGCTATTAAATACAATTATAAATTAAACATTCTTATATTAATTTTCAATAGTTGTAGCGAAATATTTATTGAAAGAGTAAATGATTTTAACAATTAAACTTTTTATTATAAAAGCTCCGGTAAAAAATTAAGTAAGAAATTATTTATAATATTAAAACTTATTAAAATATGTCAGTTTCGGACAATTTAGTTATAAATTTTTTTTAAAATTCATGCGAATTAAACTTAAATATTATTTATCTACGATTTTAAACTGATTTGAAAATCAAAAATATATTTGTGAGTTATTTGCGTTTCCGACAACAGCAACAGTAAATTATGAGAACAGAAACAGCGATAATAATTATAATAACGACGATAACGCATACAATGATAACCCAAAGCGGAAATATCCCAAAACCCACATTCACGCCACACTTTATTTTCGAATCTTTTCTGTACTCCGAACACACATTGGTTTCCATAGATCGCGTAATATCGTTCCGCTGTTCATTGGTTTTTCCAATCGAATCGATAATACACAACCGTTTTGCCTCGTTTTCCATGCATTCAAATGTACGCCAAGTATTACAGCACGAATCTTTGCGATCGCTTTCTGGTTTGACGTTACGTTTATCGGCGCACTGTTTGAACTTTGCATCCGATATGAGTGCTGGACATCCATCAGTCAATGTTTTCGCGAAACGATTAAACGAGTCCTGAATGTAGTTATAATTGGTATTATATTTTTGTACATTTCTCGCATCGGTTGTGATTGAATCGCAAATTATAAGCTTCAAAATCAACCATTTTAATGGTAATATTAAAACAAACGAAACCATTATTTTGTTGGTTTTTACGGCAAAACCAAATATTTTGCTTAATAAAAACGATTATTTAACTGTCGATAATTTTAAACGTTTATCTTAATTTGAGAATTTGTGCGTTAATATAATTTTTTGACAAATCTTATACTAGTGAACCCATCAATTCCTGATAATAATGAATAATCCGTTTTTTAAATATTATCATATCTCAAAACTGAATATCATTTAATTACAATTAACGAACCTAAACGTTAGCTAACAATGAAAAATAACTTAAATCAGAAATATTATATAGACTTAATAAATTTAAATTATAAAACTTAATAACGCGTTTGAATATTTAAATTAATGTAACATTATTTGTGTTCTTCTCGTGACGACAACAATACAAACTGTATTACAACACTCATTAATCTAAATTTAATATTGTATTATTTTTTGAGATATTTAAGCTTTTGTTGAAATATAACCATATTGTTGTCAAATTTTAAGTACCGGTAATGGTGGTTCTGCTTTATACCGGCAGTATTGTTGCAAAAAAATTAATATTGTTTAATAAACTGTTGAGCAGTATCATAACTAATTATTGTTGGAATCGCGCTTCAATATAAAACAGATTAAAAGTTTCAGTTTCAGTAAAACCAAGTTATATCATTAAAATTTTAACAAATAGAGAAATAAACAATTCTTAATGAATAATAAAAGTCCAAAACAATTAAACTAACCAAACATATCTAAACATAACTTAATCTAACCATACCTAAACAAACCTAACTATACTTAACCGTATCTTACCACAAATAACAGTACCTAATCATACCTAACCTAAACTAAACTAACCTAAACTAACCTAAACTAACCTAACCTAACCTAACCTAACCGAACCGAACCGAACCGAACCGAACCATACCTAACCTAACCTAACCTAACCTAACCTAACCTAACCTAACCTATCATAACTTAACCTAACCAAAACTAACACAAACTAAACTAAACGAAACGAAACGAAACGAAACGAAACGAAACGAAACTAAGCTAATGTATCGTAAATATATTAAATATTTATAAGCGATTTGGCTATAAAATTTAGTAAAAGTAAGTTATAGTAAAGAACTATTACTGTATTATATAAGAATTTTCTCTATTATTAAATTCTTGTAGAACACCAACAATACAGAGTTTATTGTACATATAATGCAATTAATAAAAAACTTTTACTGGAATTTTTTTACAACAATACTGCCGGTATAAAGCAGAACATCCCCGGTAATTAACAATTTTCTTAGCTTTAAATTGCAAAATGTGTGCACAAAAAATGTGTTCTGAAAAAATCTAAGTTTATGTTAATCTAAACTTTCTTAAGTAATGTCTACTAATACAGACTAATTTATAATTAAATTTAATGTTTAGTACAATTATAAATTTAGTACAATTCACAATACAGTATATTCGACTATAATTTTTAATGTATTACAACATATAATTGTTTTTATTATTTTCGAGTATAGACTGTTTAAAATAGATTATCATTTTATAAAAATAAACTTAAAGAACATAGAAAAGCGAAAAAGAATATTATTAAAAAAATTCTATTATAATAATATCATTAAAATACATCAAAGAACTCCAAATGACGAACATTTGCAAAAGTTTTCTTCCATTGAAAAAACGATTGAAATAATATATGCGTTATTACAGTAATATATTATTGAGTAATCAACTCATAATAACTGAGATAATTTAGTTGAATTTCAATCAAACAATTCACACATTAATTAGTCAATAATCGTTGTAATTCACATAAACGGTTGGATTTAATTACTAAACATTTTCATTAAAAAACTAATTTACAACCAGTGGAAAACTTTTTTTCTTGGTAAACAACAATTAAAAAATGAATTTTATCAGAATATTTAGCGAAAGAACGAAATAAAACTAAAAAATTTCAAAAAATCGTTTATTTATTTATTTTTTATTTTGATTAACTGTGTTTGTGTCATAAAACGTTAATGTGATGACACTGAGAAAGACAGATCAATGCGGGAAATCGATTCGCGTAAAGGGAAAAAACACACAATATATATATAACAACAGCGGAGTTTACAATTGACAATATTATGCGATATTTCGTAACACAGCAATCTTGCAAATGCGTATTCTATGCTAATTAACATATTGAAGTGTAAAGAAAATACATAAACCCAGTAAAAAGAAAGTTCGCATATAAAAGAAAGTTCGATGGAAAAAAAGAAGTTATGGCTCTTTATTCTACAAATGGCACCCGTGTTCTTGAAAGTGTCGCGAAACGCTCAGCAAAAGCAAAATTCGCACTCATCGTCGAAAATACCTTTGCAGCAAAAAGAATTCAAAGTGATTACTTGGAAAAATATCGCAAAGTTTGTTGTGGTGGTCTCGAGTTTCACCGGTTTCTTCTACCAGTCCAGCGAATACTTTATCGAGTTTTTCAGTTTCCCAACCGCTGTTTTAGTGACCACAGAGCGCATCACGATTATAGTAATACCTTCGGTGACGATATGCGTGCCATCGCTGACGTCCCGACCTCTACTAGAAAGAGCGTATCCCGAGTTGCGAGACACGATTTTATCGTTTAACTCATCGGAAAATGATCCGCTAATTTCGACCACACTTTTGTACGCGGAGTACGAAAACCTGTCCGCATCGGACAAATCGCCGCAAGAATTTTTCGAGCTCGGCTTACATGCGGACGAAATAATCGAATGCAAAGTGTTGAGACCGATGTATTACCGAACGACACTCGAAACGTGGATACCGTGCAGTAATGTGTCCAAAGTTTTAGAGACAATCGGTCCGAATGGCAAATGTTTCACGTATTTTACGCTATTAAACCATAACGAAACCGATAACTATGAGCACAAATTTAAGATAGACATCAACCAAAGCGTGCGAAACGAGGCCGGACTCATCATATCGATTAAGCTCACGTTCAATCAAACTACTTATATCGATTCGGCCAAAATTGGTGACGAATCGATTACGCTTCACGAATCAACAGCGATTCCCAGTGAAGGCAAAAAGCGGCGCTTAAGACCGGGTGTAGACTACGATATATTCTTTACGAAAACGAATACCACTTATTTGCCGCAACCGTATACAACAAAATGCAAAGCGTATCAGGTTTTCAATCGAAACGAACCGCAATCTCGAATTGATTGCGTGGACCGATGCATCAAAGATATCTACTATAAAGATTGCCACTGCTATCCGCTTCATGTGGTGGTCCGACAAGACATCGTCACTTTGATCGAAAAAAAGATGCATATGTGTAACGACACGAATGTTGATTTAGCGAAATGCAAGAAAAAAGAGGTGAACAGTGACTGCCTTGGAAAGTGTGCGCTCGACTGCGAAGAGATTGTGTACGATTTTGACACCGAAGAGGATAATCACTCGACAGACAGACATATGCCTGATGAGCGTAGAGCGGCCAATATATCGCATATTAGGTTATGGCGCAAAGTATCGGGCGATACGCTGTACGTTCACACCGCTAAGCTGCCACTCATACAGTTGTTTAGCTTTGTTGGCGGATTGGCCAGTCTATGGCTGGGAATATCAATTATCGCGTTCTACGATATACTCGTCAAAATTGTAACTTTTATCTATAAAACGAAACCGTTCGAGAAAATGCGCAGAAGAGATGCGGCCGTATCTGTGCTCACGAATTGGGGTAATAATGTAAGGCTCACTCATCAGGTATCGGTGGCAACAAACCGGTGATAAGTTATCGTTCATTAACATTAAAATCGAGTATTTTATGCATTTATTGAATTTTCACGCAAACCGAAATCGCATATATAATCAAATATCTCAAATTGTATATGCATTGTGGTTATCTTTGAAGCTGTTTCTCAAAAGTATTTATTATCGTTGAGACATTTTTAGTAAATTTTAAACAAAACCGAAATTAATTAATTTAAATTTATATTTATTAATCATTTACAAAACTTCGGCGGAAATAATGGATTAAGTGTTATTATTTTTAATCCTTAGTACACAGTTTTGGAACCTCAAGAAGTAAATAAGCGAAATATCTATTTGGATTAAAGTTAAATATTTTAAAATAATAAGATTTCAAAATTCGTTAAGATTTAGGAGTAACTGATATGTATTTTATTGAAATAGTAATTTTCGATTTAACTTTTTCATTAGAGAAAAATATATATATTCAAATTAAATAAATTGTATTGTGAATATTTTTCAACGCCCAAACTTGAATAACTTAAAATTAATTATTTATTTTAAAATTAATGAAATTTTGATGTATTTTTGACTAAGAAAACAATTACCATTAGATAATTATTATTTCATATGTTTTATAGAACTTGTATTTAATGTACATATTATTGAAAAACTTTTTAATGACAACTTATTTATTGTATATTTAATAATTTAAAATGGAAATGACATAATGTCATAAATATAATACTAATTTATTTTAAATGTAAATGTAAAATGGATTTCATTTAATAAATTTTATTATTAATATAATAAACTCATTTTCTCTCTCCCCTCTTCTCTCATCATTACAATTTAATTGAACGAGTAATATAGAGTAACTTATGTAACGCCCGAACAAAAAACATCGTTTCGGTAAAATTGTTTGCTTAATTCAAACAATTTTTCCGTTGTTTTGTTTTATTTCATTTTTTCTATTATTGAGTAAATAGTTGCTGGTTTGATGTAAGCAAACAAACGAATAAATGTATTATTGAAATATTATGATTAAGGATGTGAATTAGCGGGTAAATCCCGTTTTAAAAAAGGATTCGTGATCTTCGGGAAAATACTATTAATTAAAAGATTAACTTTCGTTAATTAAAATTATATAACTTTAATTTTCCCGTTTTTGAGGTTATTTTTAAATCTCCCGATAAATCTCCCGATTTTAAGAAAATAGGCTAGATTTTTCCCGTTTTAACCATATTTTGAAAGAAAAATTTTTTAATAAAAGAAAAGTTAAACATTTTTCAAAATTTTTCATTTGTTAACTTAGAAACAATTTATGACAGAGATCTTAAAAAATTGATACATTTTGAAGGGTAATTTAATTAGAACAAAAATTAATTCTGTTTCAAAAGTGCTAAGAAAATAAAAAAAAAGTTCATATTAAAATTTATTTTTAATTTGTCTTTTATTAAATAAATAAGTATTTTGATTTAAAACCTTTCAAATTTTGATTTATTTACAAATAAATATAGTTTTTATGGCTATTTTTATTTTCCCAACTTCCCGCCCGTTTTTGCCACTTTTTAGTCCCGGTTTTTCACATCCTTATTAATAACATTACCCCAAATGTGGAATAATCTACGGTGAGGTGAGGGCTATAATCACAGTTTATCCCCCATTGTAACCAGCAATTAAGAATTAACTCTATGGGGTAAAAACTTAGTTACGGTAACTTTTTTAATTTGCACCATATTTCTGTTATCTAAACTTAATTTATAACATATATATCACTTTGTATCAAAATTTAATTAAATATAAACCAATTGAATTAAAAAGTTAATTTCATAACCGATAAAAACTATTATTTCGTGCAAAAAGTAGCACATCATTTGAAAATAACAAATAAATTGCGC
>JAQGAW010001411.1:0-19272 GCA_034698025.1 Phthiracarus crinitus
ATAAAATCTAAGTATGACGTATGCAAACATAGCATATTTACGTGCAAAATAATGACGTCATACTTAGATTTTATAATAAACTGACGGTATAGGATGACTCGCTATGGCATCACTTTATTGACGCATCACGTGTTCCGCAATGGCTTTAATGTTTGTACATATGATTGGGTTTTGTGGTTCATTTCAAATCAAATATTAAAATGATATATCATTTATAATCTCTAATTAATATTAAGCCAAATAAATCGAAAAAATGAATTTAACATTAAGTTTGTTTGAATGGGTATTTAATTACAATTCATAATGAATTGGCAAACATCTAAATATATGTCGTATTTTTCGTTGATTAGATAAAAACATTTAAAATGAATGGTAACAGCGGTTCTGTACAAGAGTTATGCGATGGCGTAGCGATCGCTCACGTCTTAACCATTATGTAATTATTGAAAATAAATCTCAAATCTAACGTGTTTTATAATTATATTCTAATTATCAATGAATAGTTCGCCAGAATTTTTCAAAAAGGAGTGGTTATCGAAGATTGAGTTCGATGTCGGAACCAATTGGAGGCTTCGTGTCAGTAATTTACGAAAAATATACGAAGGAATCGTTGACTTCTATAGCGATTGTGACAAACAGATCAACGATAAGTTACTGCCAAATGTGACAGTTATTGGCAGAGATCACGACATCTCGCAGTTAACACTTCTTTTACAGCTAATACTTGGCTGTGCTATCAATTGCGAACATAAGGATTATTTCATAGAAGTGATGAAAAATCTGGATTTCGAGATTCAGCACGGATTACGAACTGCTATTCAACAGTTGGAAACCATCGAAGACATCGACAAACCCATTGAAACCGATTCGGTTTATATCAATCAAATCCAATCCGCTAAAGAAGAGGCTGTGGTTCGTTGCGAAGAACTGAAACTGCAGTGCCATAAACTGAATGAAGAGAAACACGTGCTTCAAATCGAAAACGACAAACTCGTGGAAAAATTGAAATCAATACAACTGTCATCGGATCCAAACAGTATTGATAATGAAGCTGTTTTTCAACGTTTAAGTTACCAAATCATTTCACTTCAAAACGATTTGTCTAAAATGGAAGAATTAAAGGAAGATTACAGACTGAACGCAGAGTTAAAGGAAGATGAGATCATTAAATATCGTTTACAAATCGATCAGTTACAGACGAAATTGAATGAGTTTAAGCACGATAGAGACGAATTGGATAGATTAAGGTATTTGGGCGAAGAAGTAGAGCGGTATAAGACTATGAGTGATGTCCATAAAAAGAAGATCGAAGAGTTGCATGACTCGAAGCGACAGCTAAAGAGCGTTGAAGAGAGAAATATTGCTTTAACTAAGCAAATATGTGAACTCGAAGAGGAAACTAAAAAACTTGCTGTTTTTAAGGGACAAATTGATTTGTATAAAAAACAAATTCAAGATTTGAGGATTAAAATTGGAGAAGAAAATTATAGGGCAGATAAAGCGGAGGATGAAGTGAAGCGTATCGCCAAAAAGTATGACGAATTGTCACAGGAAAGGGATAAATTAAATATTGAAATAAGTTCATTAAAAAATGATTTAAATCGCTATACTATCAGTGCAAATCAAGTCAATAATATTAGTATGGAAGTTGATTACCGGTACTCAAATATTGATCAACAACATCATAATAATACAGCGGTGTTAATGCCAAAAAGTGACAAAACTTTAAGTGATATGAATGAAAAAATTATTAGACTAGAATTTGAAAACGATAAGCTCAAACAAAAGCTCACTGTTTCGGATGATGAACGGGTGAAACTTCTCGAATCACAACTCGAAGACGAGAAACTTCGAGTTATTGATCTGGAAGGAGAAAATAGAATTATAAATCAAAAAATCGTTCAATTGGAGGGTCAAATCGCTGATTTGCAGAGCAATGGTATGTCAGATGACGAACAGATGCAGACATTTCAGGAAATTATCAAACAAAAAGAGATTACATTAGAATTGACGAAAAATGAGTTGAATGACGCACAACTTTTAATCGCAAATTTAAAGGAATTAATAGCCAAAAAAGAGGAAGAGCTCACAGAAAAAGATGATCAGTACAAAAAGTGTGTGAATAAAGCAAAAGTGACTTTAGATCAGTTAACGGGTAGTTTTGCTTCTGGTAATAGTATTTCTAGTTCTTCGGATCCGTCCACAACAATGCATTCTAGTGATGCCAATTATTTCAAACAACTTTTCATGCAAAAGGAAATTGAGTGCAATAAATTGAAAGCTGAGTTTGAGAGTTCGATGTCTTTTAGAGAAATGGAGGAAAGACTAATGACAATCGCATTTCATAATTTAGTAATGATGTTTTGAATGTTGATTAAAATTTTGTTTTTTTATTTCATACTTTTTTTGCTTTAGAGTTCGCATTTGCAGCGAAAATCAGCGGAAGAAAGGATACGAAATGGATCACAAAACTCAACGACTTCGTCATCATTTTTGGCACGACAACGGCAAGCATCGACCAGAAGATATAATATGTCTGGTGTTTCGCAAAGGTAACCAAATTCTTATTTAATTTTTTATATGTATATCGTTTAATAATTGTGAATATAATTAATTAAATTAACGTGTAATTCGCTTGTATGAACATTTACATAATTGTTCTAAAATCGTAAATAAAAATTTTAGTTTGTTCTAAATTTATAGAATGATTTATTAATAATTTAGATTTGGCACTGTGTGTCCCATGAAGTTGGGATAAACGCTTTAACCTCTAGTTTTTTAAAAACATCTTTTCCAAAATTATAAAATTTACTAATCTAAATATTTGTATAGAAAATTCTGAAAATTTTTTATTTATGTCTGCAAGATTTTCTGGTTTTTTTGCCGATAAATAAAAATAACTGTTAAAATAATAAAATATTAAAAATCGTAAAACTATCCCTTTCCTTGAGACGCACTTAAATATTGTAATTAATGCTAAGTAATCGGGATTAGTGTATATATTAAGCACATTATTGCAACACTATTATGTGCGCACTAAAATAATCTTTAGTTAATTAATGTTAGAAAATAAATTCATGTTTGATGCGTCTTTGTTTCGCTATAACATCAAAAGATCCATTTTTCCAAAGATATTGCCAAATGTTTATTTGGATTGCTCTTACTTGTTATTAAGCCAATAAACAAAAGTCTCATTTCATTGGCTTAAACTATCAAAAATCATTAAAATAATTTCTTTCAAAGACATAGTGGCGTCGATTTGCCGCTGTTTTTCATCTCTAATGTATTGCTTAACTCGTAAGTGTTTATTATTTGAAAAATCCAAAAAAAATTCTCATATGGATTCCGTTAAAAAAGTTTTTATGTTTTTAATTATTTCTTACCATATATTTGAAGTTTTTCACACTTTAAACAAATTAACACATTCCGCAAGAAAACTTAAAAAAGAAATCTCATTATTCATTTTAGATTTTTTCTAAACGCCAAAAATTTTTACTTACTATTTCAACGCCAATGTAATTGATTTCAAATGCAAAATATATTAATTAGTAGAGCCTCAAAATGATAGCATTTGCTACTTTTTTATATAATAAGAAATAACTCTGAATGTCTGTATGCACACAAATCATATAAAATGTAGTCGTTTAAACTCCATTTATTATTGCTATATTTGCTATTTTTAATGATTATTTCTATAATTGCTATATTGCTTATTTAATTGATATTTTCCTAAAAATAGAAAAATTGTCGTTTAAATCTGATGATATTTGCGAACCCCATAAAAAATTTTTTTAAATTATCAAGAAAATTTTATTAACAAAAAGTTTATTTTATAAAATTTTCAAATTTACTTTCGAAATGATAGTTATTAATTGATTTATTGGAAATTCCTATTTGAAATAAATGCTATTTTTAATGCTATTTTGGTCAATTTTTAGAACTATTTATAGCGCTTGATATGCAATAAATGCTATTATTTTGATGCTCTATTAATTAGTTTAGAACTTTAATATACATTAACTAAAAAATCATATGATTGTTTATCTGATGATATTGTTTTGCAAAAAAATTCATTTCATTAAAACACTTAATAAGCCTTACGTTATTACATTAAATATAAAGCAATTTGAGTTAAAATTTGAACAAAAATGATAAAACATAAGCTTAACCTAAGCTTTTAAAGCTCAACAACACAAACTTGACAATACCACCCACTTATCAGTTAATAATAATTTGAAAGATATTTGTAACGTAACATACGGCGAAAATTATGCGTTAAACTTGTTAAATATAATTAAATATTTTTAATATTAATTTGAGGTACTATTAAAATATTTACGTATATCCAAAATAACCAAAATAGATAACCAAAAATGATTTTTTAATTGAATATATAATTTTGTAGATGAATGTGATTTATTTTCAGTGAATTTCTCGATTAATTTTTGTTGGTATGTTTGGTAATTATTACGTTTTGGCAATGCATGAGTGATTCATGAATCGACTTGATTACCATTTTTGACTTGACTAATGGCATCTGTGTCTAAACGCATGTGATGTGATGTGTGCTGTATTTATACCACCAGATTATTTCATTTTTAATAGACAAATAAATTTTAATTTATTGGTTAATGTTTTATGATTTCGTACATATAATTAATGTTATTTTAAAAGTTGTTATTTTAGGCTTGTTTTTATTTTTAGACTTTGGACGAACAAAAATATCACAAATGCTAAATAATTTTTGTTTTTTTTGAATTCACAAATAATTTTATTGTATTTAAAACTCATCACTCATTTTTTAAAAATTGATATTTTATAAATTTCAAAGACAAATAAAGGTTATAAGCATTCAAGCGTCGATTATGTGTTTTTGTGCTTTATTTATAGCGTTTTAATCTATCGTAGTCTCTATCGTGCGCTAAATGTTGTCTAATATATTGAATACATTCCATGTGTTCTTGAGTTTCTCGAATCGCAACATAAATAAGTGATGCGGAGATGACTCTAATTGCTATTTGCCTTTATAACGTTACTCTCAAAACGGTTTTTGTGTACTGTATACTTCGTTTTCGCGTTTCGCAGAATGAATGCGATTGTAAGGAGTTGTGATGCGTTTTTTATAGGATCTATATCTCGGTTTAAATTGGGATACCTTTTCAGAACGCAATACTCGCGCATATTTTCATCGCAATTTAAAATTTCAGAATTGTAGCCAACAATAATTTTCCATAACTATTTGAAGTTAGGAACAACTCAGTTGTTACAGCTTTAATAGATCGAGATTGTGATCGTTATATACTTATTTCAAATAATTAGAGTTGTTATTTATACAAAACAGTCGTTACAATAGTTTCGCATTGTTTCGAAGAAAATAGAAATATTACTGCGGTATAGCAATGAATGTGGAGTTACATCACGGACACACTTTGATTATGAATTACGCCATTATTATTATTCTTCTTTTAATTCTATGGGTGTTATATACCAGCGTGAGTAGTATTTTTTTAATTTTCATGCTGTGTTTGTGCAATTTTGCGGTTAAGAGCTCTGCATGAGTGAATGCGCTGTGCTTTTATAATTTCTACAGTCCATTCTAAACGAATACCGAAAATATCTTACTATCAGTTTTTGTTATTTGCCAAAAGTAAAAATATTTTTGCACGACTGGCTGTTATTTACTTTCGATTTAGTTTCTAATTATAAGTCGAGGCCATTGCGGCAAAACTTGCTTAATATACCGATTTTTATGCATCACTTACTCGAAAACTTTTAAATAAACATTTAATTTTTATGCGCATAAATTGTGATTTAAATTTGAATATATCTATTGGTCATGTTCTCTGTTTATGATTTAACGCATCATGTTTTTCTTGTTGTTTAAGTTTTCCCAAGTTTTTCAACTTAGTTTAAACAAATGTAAGTTTTGTACGAGAAAAAATAAAAGTCTTCTGTCAAAGCAATTATTCAAATGTTTATTTTTTAAAAAAACTAAATTACTAAATTACTCAAAACAAATTATCTGTTACGGAATACTTAATCATATTTAAATACGAGTTATGACATACAGTACTAATATTTTTTAAATGAAAATTTTCGTTTGAAAATTTAGAAATATTTTTAAGTTTAATTACAAAAATGATTTATAATTCATATTTTTAAATTGTTCAATAAATTATTTATTTCCAAGTAAAGTATTTTTTATTTAAAAAATTTTTTTTACATTGACTTGAATTCTATGAATCTAATAGAATCTCTCTTAACTTTTTTATTGGAATTAATACATATTAATTTATTCTATGTAAATCCAATAGTTATGGTATAACGTTGATTAAAAAATGATTAGAATAATCAGAAACATTATTGGTATTACTTATAAATTTTTAAATAAAATAAATTAGAATAATTAAGTATTTATAAAAAGCATTACGTAGGATAGTATGGTAAGTTATATTTAACTCTTTACCATACATCCAGTGTTAGGGATGGATATTAATTTGAAGATTCAATATTTCCGATGGAGTCCAGCAGGAAATCGCAATTAAAACTATAGATAAGAAAATGTTGGAATATTGCATAAACTTTAATTGCTTAAAAACTAATAATTTGAGTAAATTAAAAATTTTAAATTTATGCTCAACTTTGCTCAACTTAAAGCTAAATCTGGTAACACTAGAAAGCAGTGGATTATTACCAGAATATAACATAAACTGATCATGAATTTCGTTGAGTACGAATAAGAAAAATAAAATATGAATGATTAAAATTCTTTTCACTAATTGAATCAAATCCAATATTAAATTTTTACTTTCCAATGAGACAGTAAACAAAATAAATCTTTAAATAAGCTTTGACACCAATGATCGACATGTGCAGTACAGAACCGAACTTTGTTTTAGTGCAGCACTAAAAACAAAAATAATTTTTCAGCACTAAATTTTACGCTCATTTATTTGTGTGAAGAACAAATGATATATAGACAAACTAGAACTAGAAGTGATTGCTTATTGAATTAGTAGTGAATATTAAAAACATAACGTATAAATTAATTTATGCTGAATTGAATTGTGTGATTAAATTGAGTGATGGCTGACGCAAGAGAAACTCAAAGCATTATAACAAACTATGCCATATTTATTCTCGTGTTGTTTATATTGTGGTTAATTTATTTCGGAATATGGTATGTGTTTTTAATTAATTTAGATGTAGTTAACAATTATTTATTTCAATCAATAATACTTTAAAATAGTTTTAATAACTATTTAAAAAACTATTTTGATTAACGTGAAAACAAAAACTTTTTACAGATGTAATTGCTATGAAAATCAAAGCAAATCATTCACCAAAACGCATCTCGACAAACATTGTTGAAATTTGAGATTCATATAAATGTAGATTCATTGCTATTTTAGATAACGCTATTTGTACGTATAGAACATTCATTATGTTAGCATTTATTTTTATTTATTTTAAAAAAATATATTCACTGAATTAATTCATTACCATTTGTTATTATTGATAATAAATAAAATAAATGTCTCATACATATTGTTCATTACAGAATATAATCACAAAATAAATAAAATGAGAAGTCCGTAATATTTATAACTTTAATTTTTGTATCTTTTATTGTTTATGAATATCTTGATAAGTAAAAAACTTCTTATAATAAAGTTATTCTTTAGTAGTAAAGCAAGTATTTTTGACATTTTTAAACATACATCGATGTGGCAGAAATATCGAACTTTTATATTCGAGCATTTAATTATAACTTAGGACATACCAGTAACTTAATTTTACGCTTATGCCTATGTATTGTTGTAAACGATTTTTGTAACCACACATTTATACCTGTATAGACTCTTAATTTTATCCACTTTACTAAATAGCAGCCATATTTTCTTGATTTATTATAGCAAAATACTTAAATTTGGTGAGTATATATATTTACATATTAAATTATAAATAATCAAAAGTTAAAAAACTTTAGAAATTCTTGAATTAATAAATATAATGTTTTAAGTTTGATATCTTATTGGAATATAATGAGCGCCGATAATACCAAATCAAAATCACAAAAAAATTGTTTGAATTAAAATTAACAAATTTATAATCGTTTTTTGATTAACTTTTCTAACTTTTTTATTCGACTAGACTCGTAATCATTGCTCTGATCAGACGAATTATCATTAGTTGATCCATTATAGCGTGAATCCGATGAGTCCTTAGAAAGCGGTCGAGATTTGAATGCCTCGAGAAGATGAGCGCATTCAGACCTCTTTACTCCTTTCATATCAAGTATTTTTTGAAACTCATTGTTATCTGAATCTGGCAATAATTTAATATAACTTTCGATAAAATTATCGATGCCATCGTGAGGTACGAGAACTACTTTTAAAATCATTTCAGCTTTTGTCATGCCTTTGATTACGGTTTTAGTATAGCTTACTGGAGCGGTTTTAACGCTCGATTCCCAACACGGCAACTCAATTAACACTTTTTTCAACGTATGCGTGTCCAGCAGTAACTGTTCGGCTCCGCCCTGACTCAGTGACTTGCATTTGAACAGATGTCCGATATATTTGGGAATGAATGTGTTCGCAAACTTATTGCATACTTGAATAAAATATTTTCGAGCCTCTTCTAGATTATCTCGAATGTATGGAAAAGCTTGTTGCAGGTGTAATGTTATCGCTGTAATATAAGCGCTGTGTCCTATTGGTGTCTCAACATTCGTCCATTGAGTCTACATTTTAAATATTCGGTAATACAGTATAAGTGATTAAATATTTGCTGTTAATAAGGGGACATAAATCACTTTATGGACATACTTTAACCATTGAAGTGAAATGAGGTTCGCAGCCAACTTCAATGTCGTTAATTATCATTTGTATACAGTTTGAGATAATTCTAAATATTAATGGTAAGTAAATCAATAATGAAATAACGGTATATATAGTTTTTATGAACTTTTTGAACTAATATTGCTATAAATAGCATTGATATTTAAAAAAGAAAATTACCCGTGAAATATATCCTGTTCTGTGCTCATATTAATTTTTTCTATTAAAGAACTGTCAACCTTTTCTTGAAGCTTTTTCTCCAACTGTTGAGTTGTTTCCAGACAGTAATTTGAAGTTAAAAGTATATTACAAACTTGACATAATTCCGATTTAGTGAATATCTTTGCTTCGCCTTCCTTTAAAAAGCTTTGTAAGAGTCCAGCGGCAGAAGTGGCCGCTGAAAGAACACCAGTAGTATTTGCAGCCACAGATATTGAAGTGGAAAGACTTGCAATAGAAGTTATGGCTCCAACGCGTGGAACATTGCTTTGTAGAACACGATGCGCATATTCTCGAAGATATTTCTGGAATGTTGTCGATAATAGTACAAGTGGTTGTCTATTGCTTAACGATACGCATTGAACCAAACAATTTTTGTATTGCGTAAATAATTTACCACTCGATGAGTAGATTTCAGATTTGGTTATTTCGAGTTTAGATAATTTTTGATGTTCTTCAACAAATTGGTCGATTAATTTTGAAAGATTTTTATCCTGCGCCTCAACATATATCGATAAATGTGGTTCAAAACATCGTGTAATTTGTGTGGCAAAAGGATTTCCTTTTGATGCACTATTTTTATCAACTGAAACATTCAAATCACTTTGACTATCCTTCAATGTAATGCCAGTAAATCTACGCGATAAAAGATTTTCAAACGCAGCAGATTTCGATATTGCAGGCAATAACAAATTCACATTCAATTCAAGAGTACGATTAGTCATCACTTTAGCCAACTCTCTTCGCGTCAGTTTACAAAACTCCACTGAAATACATTCACTTACCTCCCAATTTGGTGGAAACATAGCGCCAAACCTTTGCTCAAATTCTACTAAATGCTTCTTTAGCCAATTAAACCTTTTATCTATTTTGTCGAGCCATGCGATGTCTTGATTTTCTTGGAATAAAGTTTTGTATTCTGATAATTCTAAATCAACAAACCATGAAAGCAATTCTCTTTTGATTTTTGAATCAAGTATCGAAACAGCGAGACATCCTTCGGCTAATAATTGTAATTGATTTGGAGAAAGCGAATGCTTAGCGTTTTGTCCCTCAAATGCATTATGAAAATCTTCTAAAATCTGTTTTCCCAACTGATTTCGGATCGAATCGACTTGTTCTGCCAATTGATTGATATGTGGTATATGTCGATGTTTCTCGAATTGTTTCAATACATCCATAATTCCTTCGAGAATAGTGGCAGCGGTTCCATATTGACGTTTACACGTCGCTTCACTAAATCAAAATGTTATAAAGTTAATCATAATTTTTTCTATTTTAACTCTTATTTAATATATTTATTTCTAACTCAATATCTTTACTTCTATCGATAATTCCTAATTTAACATTAAGTTAATAACATTATTTATATTTTATTTTTTTCCCGTCACAGTTCGGTTTCAATAAAGCAATTATTAACTTCATTTAATTGAATTTTAATGAATTATATTTATACCAATTATCAATAATTTAATAAGTTATATAAAATATATAATTTTAACTATAAATACTTACTTCAATTTGTCTGTGCCTTCAACTAAAATATGCAAATTATTCAGCATTATTATAGATGCGGTCAAATTTCGTTTTGCATTATCTAATTGTTTAATATCACAAGTAATTTCATTCACCTGTTAAATACCAATTAAACATTAATAAACGAGTATAAACTTTAATTAACGATGATTTCAAACAATAATAAATATTAACGTTACGCACAATTTGTTCCGATTTCTTCGACTGTTGCTTAATCTCTCGAATTCGAGACGTAAGTTGAATGATAACACGACGCGCTTCTTCTAAAGCTAGTCTCCCCTCACTTTCGACATTGTTTTGTCCGCGAACCACATCTCGAATTTCTTCGTCCAGTTGTCTATCATATATTCACGAATCATTTACCGTTAATTCACAATGAAATGTAATTCGATTTATACCTTATTTTCTGTTTCATACGATTCAAAACATCGTCGATATTAGATAACGATTGTTCGGTTGGAAATAAAGTGTTGATGTAATCGATTGGATTGAACTCAGTCTTGTCTATGGGATCGCAACACAATAACACCTAAACATTTCAATCCAATAGTCATATCTATTACATATCTGTTACATTCAAATACCTGTTCGATAGTGTTTTGTACTTCACTTGAAATGTCTAATTTCACATTTAATGTACTATTAATACTATTAATATTGTTATTTCCTAATATTTGGTTTTCCATTCTGTTACAAATATATTACAAATACAAATCATACAAATCAACAAATATGATATTATAACTTATAACTTAAATTACACATTAGTTTATGGCATAACAAGCGTAACATAAATCAGATATGATTGCACGCGTAATATACAGTACAAACGCTAACAAATTAATACCAAAAATAACGTAAACATATTGAACTGCAAAAAAACAAGAATATGATCTCTAGAGCCGCGAAAATCGTTAATAAACGATTCTTTAAAACGAATCGAAAATTTCTGTGAATAGAATTTATAGATGATTTATAACTACGATAACTTAAAAAACATAAAATTAATTTTCTTTTCTAACGATTTTAATTATTTCTAACGATTTTATTTTAATATAAACTATTGCTGTTTTATTGAAAAATTGCCATTAAATGATTAAAAATAAATAATTTGTCGTTTAAATCCAACAAGTTTTTCTTGGGGGCGTGTTTTGAGATAAATTTTGAAAAATTAGGTGAAAACCTTTTACTAAAAAAAATTAAATTACGAAAATCAAAAAGTTGACATCTAAATCAGTTGAGTTATAATTTATTCTAGAATTCTGGTAATTTTTAAAATAATTATTACGATTTGATAGAATATGTTTAACAATGAAAGTGATCGAAAAATTGAGGAAATAAATTGATAACAATAGATATATGAACGAACGATAAAGTGTCAATTAAAATGAATCAATAAATACTAGACAATAATTATATAGGCTTAGGACCAATTAAGTAATTGTAGGCCTAATTTAAAATTGACAATTAAAACAGTTTAAACAAATTAATGACTAAGAAGTATATATCAAATGATTTGTAGGTTTTAATTGTTTTATATTAGTTTAAGTTAAAAGTTTAAGTTAGGTTTTATATAATATTTAAAAAGTTAGGTTTAGGCTATTAGGGCAAGAGTTAGGGCAATATGAGGATTGGTCATGCCTCTATGGGAATTAAGCTGGATAATTTTTTTTATAAGTTTTATACAAAGGTAATTGATACAGGTAACTGCAACACAAATCACAAACAGAGCTCTACTTTAATAAATAAAGTTTATTAATTTTAAAAAAGAATATTAATTAATATCAAACAAAACAACTCTTAAAAAATTAAATATAAAAGTGTTAAATGGTAAAACTTTATAGAGTTTTAAATAAGAGCTGTCGAGATAAATTGGTTCAAACGGGAAATACAATAGAATAGACGGACTGAAGTATAGACAGAAAACAGACTCAAATTCACAAGCTCTCCTTTTATGGGAAGTATGTTGTTGTTTAGTCGTGATTGGAAAGTATTTTAATATAAAAATTATAAACATTATGAATAGGGAACAAGATTTCCGGTACTAAAAAGTGATTAAAACGGGAGGGGAACGGGAACAAAAAAGTAAAAAAACGGGACTATTTCCGGGAATATTTTTATTATTGAAAACTTAAAAAATAACAAAAAGAGTTGATTTGGATAATATTAAAAATTTTAAAATTATTTTCCGAAAATCTTTGTCTAATTCCTTTCAATAAATTTTTATACAAAGAAAAATATCTTTCTACTTCTACTGATACAATTGGAGCTAAGGTTGCAATTTTTCGAAGTTCGTAATCAGTAATGTTGCAGATATCGTTGTAGTTTAATTTTTATGAACAAGTTAAAGAGTTTTGTTCTATTCTTATAAAATTTCTTGCTAAAAACAATGAAAACGGGAACATTTTTGAATATATATACAAATCCGGGATTATTTTACAAAACTGCAAAAAAACGGGAAAATAAAATTACTTTTAAATGATTAGTTAAACTTAGTATAAGTTAACATATTAATCTCCCGGTAATGTAATAAAGAAATATATGCGGGATTTTCCTGGAAATCCCTATCCATAATTATTATTAAATAAAATTTTTTAGCTGACTTTCTTGAAAAGAAGGCCAGCTTATGGATTAGACCATGTCTGTATTGTCCTGTCCTCGTGTCCGCAGTCTTTATATTTATTAAGGGATTATATCTGTTCTTTATATTAATTAAGGGATTAGATATCTTTTGATATATTGAATTAATTACTACCGAAATAACACGTTAGAAAGTCAGCTCTCTGTGAATGTGTCGTTCTTGTTTATTGTTAGAGATCGGAAAATGGGGACAAAATTTTTGACATTTTCCGGACGCAAATGGGGACACATATTGGACATATAAATAGTTAAATATCTTGATTTACTTTATTTAGGAATAAGTTATTTTGAAAAATCAAATGCATCCATACTCTCATTTGTCACTTTTAAAATGTTTTAGATGTTAACTGTTTATTTTAACACGTTTGAACTTTAATTTGTTTAAAAATATTTGTTATTTGTTTAAGTTTTTTGTGTTTTTCTCAAATAAGGGTAAAATGGGGACAATTAAAAAATTTAGACAAAATTGTGGACATGTCCATTATTTGGTGACAAACTTGACATTATGGGGACAAATGGGGACATTGTCCACATTTTCCGATCTCTATTTATTATACTAATTTATGATTATTAACGTAATAATACAAAAGCTTAAGAATTATAATGATAAAAGCTTTCCATCGACAGAATCTTCGTTAAATAAACGAACTATTTATAAAGCAAATAACTATGTAGAGATTAGTTTGGTTTACGCAAACTGTAAACACTCACTCGTCAGACGTAATCTTTTTAATCTCAGATTTGAGTTATGGATACAAATCAATTATAAAACTGCTATATTAAAAATAGTCTAACATCATATCATGTATGCGATGGTAAACCTGCAACAGATTCTCTTAAGCTCTTATTCGCAGAATGTTTTACATTCGTTTTTTTTAAATATAATTATAATAGAAAAAAATTCTCTTCTCTCAAAAAAATACCATAAGCTTCTAATTATAATGGGAAACTGTTAATGAATTTTAAAAGATAAAGAAATCGTATTATTATTTGCGGACTCACTTATTATTATATCGTGACTCGAAATATCATTCATCTCTAAAATTCTCATTCAAGTTTTAACTTATAATAAAACACTCTTTAATAACTTGATTAGAACTCATAAAACGTCTCAATTGTTTATGTCAGCAGAAATTAAAACAACGAAAAAATAATAAATAAGTTCGTTAGAAAATACGATAATAATAAAAAGAGAAATGTAGCGTTAATTGACATTTCATTAAAGCGCTTAATAAAACGTTTTAAAATAATAATTAGTCTTCAGTTCGCACTTCATTATCTAAAAGCTCAATAATCTTACCATTAACGAGCAAAGTCTTGATCATAAAGTCGACCCCAATGGTGGCGCCCTGTCCTCCAGGAAATACACCCTTAAGGTTAAACAAACAAAAACATAAAATCAAACTATTTTTAATGCCATTTAATTCGTATGTAAGTAACGGACGATATATTATAGTAATATTAATGAATCAAAAATAAACTTAAGCATCACTTAAAACATTGCAATTAAATTGTTAATTACTTGAGTAAATCTTCTGACGAGACATGTTTTACCGACGCCTGCGTTACCAATCAATACTATCTTAAATAAAAACTTGTAGTCTTCCATAATATATCATATGTTTATATTGCTATAATTTTAAAGTACAATTGTTTTGTTGTTTAATAAAAAAATCACAATAAAAAATAAATGATAGTTTGCGTCGTAAAACAATATTGTATACTATAAACTTGTAATTAAAAATAATTCTTTAAAATCAATGAACGAATGAATGATTAAATTAATGGTGAACTTAACAGTAAAACCACTAAAACAAGTAAAACAGCGAATGTAAACAATAAATAAGTTATTATTAGACAACAATAAAGCGCATTAACTTTTATATGTGATGTCAAACAACATTAAATGACGATAATGTTACAAATATTTATTATATTTATTAATTGTGGTTTTGTTGGAAATAGATTACAAATCAAATCGCATTTACGCAGTTGTGTCCCATATTTATGAGTATTATTCGTCTAACAATACATTACAATACATTATACGTCATCGCATATTAATTCGGTTCACAGATTTTCTGTTATCCAACTGTCTGTCACTTTAAATATAACTGAGACTCAAACGAACGGTATTTACTGTTATAGCGATATAGCATTGATTGCCAAATTTACCGTAACTGTAATTAATTCTTTGTATTTATAAATATAATATATAAATACAATGTTGTGATTGGCTGTTAATGCTCTAACGCTTCGGTGAAACACTAACCCAAAGGCGCGGTTATCTCTAAAGAACGGATTTTCCTGGAAATTACTCAGATTTTTCTTTGAACTCATAACCGGGAGATTAATATATTAACTTCTATTAAGTTTAACTAATTAATTAGAATTAGTTTTATTTTCCCCCTTTTTCCCGGATTTGGAATTTTATTGAAATAATCCCGCATATGCCAAATAATCAAAAACTCCATATATAGAAACAAATTTATAAGTTAATGCACAATAGCTTTCTAATAGTCTTAAAAAATTTTTGAAAGTATCAAAGTATGAAATTAGTACAGGAATTGTTAAGGTTCCTAGAAAATAGATCCAAAACTATTAACATTTTATGTAGTGAATGCATATTTTAGAAATCTTTAGTTTTATAATTTATTCATGAAAAGAAGAAATATTTTTTAAAAAAATTACAATTATGCCTAAAAGATAATTTTAAAATTTTACGGTACATAAAATATTTTACCAAAACCATTCATGTTTTTGATACATTTTTGTTTCCTGTTCCCTCCCGTTTTCAGCACTTTTAATCCCGGAAAATTCGGTGTTTAGTTATCTCACATCACACTATTAAGAATTATAAGTGCTTCTACAGTGCGATTTTTCTGTTTAACTACAGTATTCAGTTTTGTTTTTATTTTGAAAATCCACAGTTTAATTAATAATCTCTAATAATGAGATGTTTAAACAACGTTTTAAGTTTTTGGGGTTACAATTAAAGTTGCATACAGTCTGAGTTTTGAATAAGCGAACTGAACCGAACCAAATGCAAGTTTATTAAATAAAGTGTTTCAATGAGATTAATAAAATAGATTTTTACCATTTCTATATCAGAATAACTGATATAATAAAATTTTTTACATAACCTTTTTTAAAGGCGAGATTAAGGATTTAACGATGTCTGTCCACTATTACTATAACTATATTTTTAACATTCTTTAGTTTCATCGAATTTCAACCCCAATAATCTGTTACAGAATCGACGTATTAATAACTGTTCAACAGATGGCGGCATACACTTTACATAATCATCAACTTTTTCTGTAACCGATCCAATGATGAATTTTTAGTTTTATCGGATTTTGATCTCTATTTAACTGAAACAGATTTTCCTCTAACATAAGATATTTGCTAAATGGAAACGAAGTGTTGTTCACACTATAAACTCGAAACTTATTATTATAATTAGGGCGAGGGATTTCCGGGACTAAAAAGTGGTAAAAGCGGGAGGGAACCGGGAACAAAAAATATATGAAAACCGAGAATAGTTCCGGGAAAAATTTTTTATCCTTAAAATTTTAAAAATTACAGAAATGAATTATATTGTAAATTATAGAAAATTTATAAATCAAATTCAATAAAGTTCTGAATGTTATAAGCAAATCCTTAAAACTTTTGAAAACATTTTCTAAGAACTATAACAAATGATTCCCTAGTTTAATACTTTTAAAGCGGGTTTTCTTTTATTATACCAAAAACGGGAACATTTTTCAGATTATATGCATATCCGGGAATAATTTATTAAACTGCCAAATCCGGGAAAAAGCGGGAAAATAAAACTACTTTTAATTAATTAGTTATCTCTAATAGATGTTAACATATAAATCTCCCGGTCATACGCTTTAAGAAAAAATGCGGTATTTTCCGCGAAATCCCTTGCCTTAATTATAATAAGATTAACTATTCTTTATTTCATTTTTTAATAATTTAAAACATTAAATCTTTCCAATGTATGTAATAATAAATAATATTATTCACAATTTAATTTCATTTTTATAAACGATCTCAAATTTTTTAACCGATTTATAAATTTTCAAAAACTGTTTTTATTGTAAAATATTAATACTATTTTAAACAAAATATAATCTTAAAACTATTTATAATTAACCATAGATGACAATAATTTAATAAAAGATGTAAACAACAAATTTAAGACAAAAAAGCGAATCAGAAGATTACTAGAGATTTCGGAATATTAAAGTAAAGAAAAAGAGAAAAATACTAGAGAATATCGAACGAATAAAACGCATTAAAAACAACAAAATTGGAATACAGAGTGCATAACAATAAACGACAATCAATGGAACAAAACACGAAAACAAGCAAAACATGACAATTGAACACAAAAGCGCATCAAAATAGAGACAAATGATTTAAAGCGCGAAACAGAAACAGAAATCAATCGCATTCCGATAAAACTTTAACTTATTTAGATTAAAATAATATTTAATTTAAAGATTTGTGAACACAATTTTATTGAAAGCTGTTTCGGGTACTAAAATTGGTACCCGAGACAAACCGATAAAACAAAGATTTTAACCGACCCAATTAACCGACCAATAACCGACAAATAACCGACCCGATGAACAGCTTTAATTTCATTCAAACACAAAGAAAGATCAAACCATAATACGATGTAATTTTTGTTTTGTATTATTTTTTTATTGGTCGATTCAAACAGTTTATAACAATTATATATTGTAAAAGCCATATCAAAAATTTCAAAATTCCAAACATTTTCAAACACAAATGGATTTTTATATTCCAATTATTTCAATAGAGATAAGTGTGGAAACTGACTTCAGTGCATTTATTAAAAACTCTGCTAATAGTTCTAAATGTGAAGTTAGTTAGCCGTTCCACTGGAGGGTTAGCCCGAACCGTCTGAGAAAATCTTTTTCAATTTGTCAAACTAATGGAATCAGTAAAGATATATTTTGTGTAATTGGTATAAATCGTACTTATAATAAGTAAAACAAACATCGATTTTATCGGTAGTTTTTTATGGTTTACCATATGTAACAAATAAAATAAAATAAATGACAGACTAGTTCTCTGAGCTGATAATTAATTGTTGTGGCCGTTCGTAACACTCGAACAAGGGATGTGTTGCCCACGGTTTGATCTCTGCTATAAAGGATAAGAAACTGAATCACGTGATGATTGGACAATACTGTTGACGACTATCTGTCACTCGAAAACCATTAACCAAATGAATAAATAACGACAAATTATATATCACTTATATCGTGTTTAAATCAATTTACAAATAAACTTAATTAAAATCAAATGAATAAAAGTTAACACTTGTTTCGTGTAATTAAAATCTAATTTTTATTAAATGCAATTGAGTTACAATTCCGTACCGAAAAAACATGTGCGACTTATCAGTCGTGTGTGTAAAACTCAACTAATGATTAATAATACAAAATAAAACGTAATTATAATTTGAAAAAACAATGAATGAGAGTTTAAACTAAAAAACTACGAAAAGTTTTTATGTGAATAATGTTGAGCGCAAACTTGAGCCTAAAGTAAACGAAAGAAAACCTCTAAATAAGTACAAATACTAATTAAAGCTTGAGTTGAGCGTAAATGCAATGTTCGCGTGCAACATAATTAAGATATTCGAATTCTATTTAGCAATTAATTTTTAAAAAATATTTTTTTGAAACTCGTTTATGCTAAATAATAAATTCAATAGTTATTTTGCTTCCAAAAACTATTTAATTTTCATAAAGAACGTTCAAAAAAAATATTTTTTAAAATTTGTTGCTACATGGAATTTTTGACGTTATTTATGTTAAGAATAGTAAGTTTGAACTTCCTTTATTCATTCAAAAATATTTTGATTGTGTTTAACTAAACATACTGATTTTTAATCATTTTTTGTATATTCCTGAGGCACGCGGTATAGCCTTATTACGCATACCTGACATGTTATTCACTATTTTAAACTATTTATTGTTTTATTGAA